>JAGDQP010024911.1:1535-13253 GCA_022664845.1 Lepisma saccharinum
TTAAACCGAGGTGCTTGGTGACGAAGGTCCGAACGCAATCTCCAAAACTTTTTGCGCCCACCTCACGCAAGTTTTATTAACTTAATTTTCTTTCCATTTGTAGATTGAAAACCACTCATTCAGTGTGAAACTTTACAAAAAATATGCTTAACTGCTCATATCTAAATGAGAATATGACTTACACTTTCCTCTCTTCTTTCAGTTTGACAACGCAGTGACTTGCTGTTACCACGTATCGAGGAGTAATTAAAGCTCCTCCACACTCGTATTCCACTTTTTCCTCTTTTCCCTCTGAAAGAAAATATTAAAGGATTAGGTACTTAGTACACGTATTACGCAATAATTAGGATTTGGTTTTATTTCCTGATTGTAAATTAATGGCAACTTGCCAAAACAGACTAAGTAATTCTAGGCTTGGTTGTATCGTATTTGTCTAAGAATTTCTGTTTCTATATTTCCAAATCACATAAGGCAGTATCTTTTATAAGACTGAGGTACAAAAGGCCTCAAATATTGTAAAAACAGGCAGGACATCATTTTTCTTGAAACGGTGACTCTAAATGCATTTAGAACTGTATAAAATTCAAAAGGCAGTTAGTCCGTTTTGGGACTTGATCATCCAAGTAGCGCTTTCCTGGTGAGTGATCTATCTCTATCAGCAACAGCACCAACTTTCAAGCCAATGAGTAGTCCTCAGGGCTTCTTTTAAAAACGTCACCAAAGTAGATGTTCTGTCAATCGTTCAGTCTTGGAAAATTTACTTTACAGAAGGACCTTTCTGTGTGAAAACAGCCTAAAATGAACTGAAGAGATGTGGCCACACTTTAATGAGAATAGAATCCAGGTACATTACTTTGATGATAACTTACTGGACTATCAGAAGGTGAAAACACTACAGGTACACAAACAAATCGTATTGCTAACAGCTGAGTGGTAAACCAAATGAACAGGAAACTGGCAGATGAAAACTTGCGTCATAAGGTACACCCTCCCCCCCCCCCCTCCGTCTGTTGTGGCTCGATAGCTGACTGGAGAATTGCCTTGTCTTAGACGTCAGAACGGGGGCTTTACGCCAGTGTAATCTCCCGAAATTTTGAAAAAGGGCAAAATGTACATCATAGAAACACATAAAATTCTTGCGCCCCCTTGTGACATTCATGTAACATTCATGAAAACATCTGGTAAGACAAAAATATTGGAAGCTAAATTATTTTAAGACAACATTTTTTAAAAAGCAAGAATTTACATCTTAAGGTACGTAAAAAAACACGGTGGTTTCTTTTCTGGAAGTCAACCTCTGGAAATCTTAAAACGAATGCTTTTGGATTTAATCTGCGTCATATGTAAGAAATGTCAATGTAGTTCGTCAGGATTAGCAACTCAAATATTATATGTTGTTTGCAAACAACTGAGAAAAGAGCGGTTTTCCTTAATACGAGATAAAGTAATGTCAGCAGTCAGAATTGTGACCCTTTCCTTACATATTGTTTCGGAGCAAGCAACTATGATAATCATCTTCTGAACTCCTTATGAAGTATTTTGTTAAGCATTGTTTGGAAACAATCTTTATTACTCAAAATATACAGGGTGTTTCACTTGCTCTTTGCCTCCAATTTTCTTAAATAATTTCAAACTAATTGATGTAATTCCGTAAAATTTGACCTCGATGTTTAAGAAACATGGACATCTTAATGAGCAAGTGTTTAAGTAGTCGCCATAATACCTGATCGGAATTTGAAAAAAATTGAACGTGATTTATCTTAAGATGCTTCACTGTTAATTAGTTTACAAAAAATTGTCAGAATTTCGTAAAGATAACGATTTTTTTTTCCAAATGTTTCAAGTTTGAAAAAAGTGATGCTAGAATTTTGTTATTGTTATAATTTTAAGTTGTTATAATCAGCATACTTTTTTGCTTTATTATATAGTGTATTCCATTCCTCCCAGTTAACCAACTACCTTGGTCCAGTACCAAGTAGGTTAATAGAGCGTCGGTTTAGTAGTCGCAAGGTACTAGAAATGATCCCAGCTCACCCTCCATCTTGATTGAGGATTTCCCAGGTTTTCTCAGTCACACCAGACAGATGTCGGGATGGTTTCTACTAACTAGACCCTGACCAACTACCTTCCAGCATCCTGTCCTATACCCTACCGCGATCTGAGCCTGAGATTCCTAATGGTTATAAAGAACGTCAAAATTCTAAAGTAAAAATAACGTTCTTAGGCCTAGTACCATGGCATGCATACACAGGGTGTTTCTCTCGCTCTGGGTCCCTGATGTTTCCTTATAACTTTCAAATTAAAGGATATAAATTAATTAAATTTAACTGTGACTTATCATGGTGTATGAGAAACACGATTACCTTATAGCAAGTGTTAAACTAGACATTCCAGCTCGAACCTCTCCATGAGAGAGACCTCTTCATGGAGTAGCCCTTACTCTTTCAGATTTCTTTCTATGGGGCAAGCTGAAAGAGAAATTGTATCGTAATACTCCATGGACTCTCATTGTACTGTAACAAGGCATTCCGCGAGAAAATGGGGCCGGGGCCCTTGAAATGTTGGTAAACACTTTCCGTATCAAGGAGAGACGAATACAGGCATGTATTGATTCTAATGGCGACCACTTGAATATTTGCTTATTAGATGACCATGCTTCTCAAATATCAAGGTACGTCCATGTTAAATTTTACTCAATTACATCAATTAGTTTGTTATGACAATACGGCCTTGTATCCATCTTGAGTAACGAAAAACACAGCTTTCTGACAAGGCTGATTATAATTCAATAAAGAAAACAAAAAACTAAACTGTTACACTTTAGTTTCTTTTTGTTTTTAAAGTATAATCGGCCTTGTCAGAAAGCTGCGTTTTTCTCTATTAAATTAGTTTGAAAGTTATTAAAGAAAATTAGGGTAGAGAGCGAGTAAAACACCCTGTATATTGAGTACTAAAGGTTCTTTCTAAAGAAGGCTTAACAAATACTTCATAAGGAGTTTAGATGGTGATGATCATAATTGCTTGCTCTGAAACGATATGTAACAAACAAATAAATAATACATCAGAAAAAAGGGCACTATTCTGACTGCTGACATTACTGTATTGAGGAAAACCTCTATTTTCTCAGTTGTTTTCAAACAACGTATAATATTTCAGTTACTAATGCTGCCGAATTACATTATCATTTACATTTCTTACATATGACGCAGATTAAACCCTAAAGAATTTGTTTTTATATTTCCAGAGGCTGACTTCCACAGAAAACCCCATTGTGTGTTTTCTTCTCACGTACCTTATGAGTTATGACGTAAAGTTTTGCTCTATTTTTTAAAATATAATCTTAAAGTAATTTGACCCCCAATAATTTCATTTGACGAGGTGTTTTTATAAATGTTACATGGAAAGGAACAACAGGGCTCAAGAATTTTATGTAGCTTATGACGTAAATGATTGCCCTTTTTCGACATTTCAAACTCGTCCGCTAAAATATTATCTTACGAATCACTTTTTGATTTCGGGGGTCCATCTACAGAAAACTCAGTTGAGATTTTTTATTACCTTACGACGTAAATGTTGGCCCTTTTAAAAAATATTATTATCGTAAAGTAATTTGGCTTATCAGGTGTTTTCATGAACTGTAAAGAAAAGAAACAAGAGGGAGCAAGAACTTTTCATGTACTTCACGACGTAAATTTTCGCCCTTTTTCAAAATTTTGTGTGATTATACTAGCCAAAAATTCCTGGTCTTGCAAGTAAAACAAAGTAATTCTTAAGTCAGCTGTTGAGCTACAACATCTGTTGGAGGCGGCAAAATTTTTGTACATCGTGACGTAATTTTTCATCTGTCAGTTCCCTGTCCAAACAGCACAAGAATCTTGATTTCCATTCCCAACACAGTGAATGATGTATCTGTCATTTCTCATATAATCATGAAAATCGTTCATCAACTAATTCTTTTTACTATGTTGATGATAATGTATGTGTTTACAAAATCTTTTGGTTCTGCTTAATACAGTATAGACTTCACTCGAGATTTCGTTGTTCTCAGGCGAGACGTCTTGCTTCAAGTGCTTATAGAGAGAGATCTTTGTATTAGAAATTGAATATCCAGATGGTACTGGACAGCATGGGAAGCAAATAAACAATGTTCCCTGATTTCATGGTATAAAGTCAACAGAAGATTTACGGGAAAGAATGCGTACATAATCTTAAATAAAAATGATAGTTCTGAAAATTTAAACAGGCTACTGCACCCCTTAAGAACCGAGCCACCGTAGCTCTGTGGAAGAGCGTTGGCGTAGCATTCGGGAAGTTGTGGGTTCGATCCCAGCAGCTCATCATCCTGACTGAGGTTTCTCCAGGGTATTTTCCTCAATCACTCCAGGCAAATGCCGGGATGACACCTTCAACATAGACCCTGGCCTATACCTTCCCAAATCTCTCCCTCTCCCATAGCCTGAGCCTTAGATGACTAAAGACTATAAATAAAAAAATCAAATTCAATGCATCGCTTAAGATAAATATGGCACCAAAGATCACAATGAAAAAACAAAAGAGAATTTTAAACGCTAAATATCTAAATAGTGCTGTTCAAAACTGCCCTAATATATTTCAAAAAATAAACTAGTCATTTTTGAAAAGCAATATATAAGCAGTAATCAAACTGCATACCAATTACATTTGTAACCAGGAGGATGTTCATCCTTTCTTAAATATATTGTATTTACTGTAATGGTCTCTAGGTTTTTTCAAAATCTTACATTTTTCCTCAAAATTTTATGGTTTCTTTATTGTTAATTTTTTACGTTTTTATATCTCCCGTTTGACACTTAGGCTTGCCAGACGTCCCGGCCGGTTTCATGTTTTTTCCCGGTGAGACGAAAATTATTGGAATGTAAGTCTATAACCCAAGCAATATGGGACACCATTATTTCGAGATTAGTGTTCATGGAATACGAACGTGCTTTTCATTGGCTGCCGCCACTGGGACCAAATTTTGATCTAAAAACTGATTCTTGTATTAATATTTTTTCTCTTTTGCTACAGATCAAAATACTGTGTCTTTGTGGATACTGATATTTCTGTAGTGTAAATTATTATTATTATTATTATTATTATTATTAATAATAATAATAATAATAATAATAATAATAATAATAATAATAATAATAAAACGCTTTTAAAGATATGCTTTTCTTAAACAGTTCGTAAAAGTAAAAAAAAAGTTTACGCATGACAAAAAGGAAAACCATGGGGGACGCTCTCATATGCGGTCACTTTATTAATTCTTGAATTGCTCTCCATGCTTTTCTTTCTAGTCATGCAGAAACAAAATAATTTTAACTTTTTAGTACGAATTGTTTAAGAAAAGTAAGTCTTTAAAAAGCTTTATTATTATCTTTTTCGAGTTATTTCTTTGTTCGGACACTTTTTCTCAAGCTAATGTTTGTGACCCAAATGCTAAAGTGATCTACAACCAGTCAAACCCAACATCGTTGCAGGATAGTATTAAGTTTAGGATAAAGAAGTCCGTTTTAAAAGATATACTTTTAAAATATATAAATATATGAAAGTAACAATGGAATATTGTATTGTTGCCCGACTTGCGTTGCTGTGCAAAATTTCATCATTGTATGACGTCGGGAAAGGAGTCACAAGATTTGAGAACACGATAAACATTGTAAACTAAAGAAAAGAATGCCACAATCTGCAGACTGACATTCGTTGTGTGAGCTTTCCCGGTTTTGAGGTTGACAAATCTAGCACGTCTAACCCCAGATAGTACGCAAGTTTATACCAAGTTTGGACTAAGCTTGATTTTTCACTACAGTGATTTTTCCTGTTGGATTAGTAAATAGAACGCCGGAGTTCCACATAAAGAAACGCAATATGCCATTTCCCCAAGCAGTATACTATACACATCATTATGGTTTTACTTTGCTTGTGCAAAGTCAACGAAGCAGGCGTCATAGCTCTAAAACAGGATCAGCGAGCTTTCACAGTTTCTAATTTCAGCATATATCAGTGTATTTACTTGAAAAACTGTCTTCGTAACATAAAAGAACTAATAAAATACAGTCAGGAGTGGCGCAATATAGCAGTGGGTAGAGTGATGGACTACAAACAAAACTAAAGAGTCTAGGTTCGAGCCCCAATCCGGATAATAGAAATCTTTTTCCACCACAGGTTTGATGTTTAGCAAGACAAGTATGTAGCAAGTTTGGGATGCAAAGTTTTGTAACATATTTGGAACTTGTCAACTAGCAATTTTGCTGCAAGATTGCAGCAATGAATTGAAAACTTTGTGCAAACCTGCAATGCTACACCGCGTACAAACTTACTGCAAGTTTGGATGCTATCTGGGTAGAGAAAATGAATTTAGAATACAGTCATAGATGGCATTAAAATACGAATTTATTGTTGCATCTTACAAACGACTCCTCTTTTCATGAACCAAAATATTACTTACTTATAAGATAATGACCAAAATATAACTTTCAATCAGTACTATAACATATTTAGGTTCCAATACCGGAAATAAAGTAATACGTAATTTAAAATTTTAGTTTTTAGCTATTTCAAAACGAAAAATAATAAGTTCTCTTTTTCTTCTAAAGAAAACCGTGTAAGCTTAAGCAACTCGTGATTATTTTTTAACAAACAGTACTAGTTGTGTCGAGAAGCTTGTGCAGATATAAAAACCACTGAAATGAAAATTGGGAGAAGTTTATGTTAGGTATGTTATTGTGTGTATCCCTGTAAGATGCAATATCTCTTTGGTATAGAGCAGTGTTTTTCACCCTTTTTATACTCACGAATCGGCAAACAATATGAAAAATCTTCACGTACATGGAAAGGTGTCACTAAGTTTTATTTGACGTTCAAAGGATGCGAAAAATTTTCAGATTCTAACTGTTATGGAAAGGAAATGTAATCTAAATTTTGGATAATCGAAATCTACAAAATGAGAGTTAAATAATTGACTATTCTGTGTATCCTAGGCAGAGGACCGGCAGAAAAGTAGCACAGGTACGGTAGAAAAGTTTCGCGGAACGTACCGGTCCGCGACCCAGCTGTTAAAAAACACGCGTATGTGGTACAAAGCCTACAAAGCAAGTTGTATGAGGTCATCTCAAGAATGTGTATCTCAGCAATTTATGTCATGAAAAGCCATTGACTCGCTCTTTGTGACTCTGGTTGTGACCTGCCGATTCAGGATAACAGGTCAATTGCCGATTAGGAAAAGAAAACAAAGCTCTTGACGCTCAACTCAATTTTTCCAGTCAACATTGCCAGTCTGAAACTGCCCAGATAGCACCCGAACTTGCAGTAAGTTTGTGTATTGAAAGGTTGATCAAAGTTTGCCATTACTTTGCTCCAAACGTGCTACAAATGAGCTACAAACTTTGCACGTCAAATTTGCTACATATTTGTCCTGCTAAATTTCAAGCCTGGGGTGAAAAAATGATTTCTATTGCCTGGATTGGGGCTCGAATCTGGATTCTTTAGTTTTGTTTGTAGTCCATCACTCTACCCACTGCTATATTGCGCCACTCCTGACTGTATTTTATTAGTTCTTTTATGTTACGAAGACAGTTTTTCAAGTAAATACACTGATATATGCTGAAATTAGAAACTGTGAAAGCTCGCTGATCCTGTTTTAGAGATATGAAGTCTACTTCGTTGACTTTGCACAAGCAAAGTAAAATTACAATGATGTGTTTAGTTTACTGCGTTTTTGGTCTTTGAATCGCATATAATAGAAGAAAGGAATAATTATCTAACTTACATTGTTTAACTTATATTAAATGCGTGCAATTTTGAAAATTACGTAAAATGTTGAAAAATACAAAAGGAAGGAAAGAAGAGGAACTATTTGTAAGTACGAACAAAAATAAATTGTTAAACAAATGAAGATTTATTTGTATGGAACCCTGGCCTTCCAATTAGTAATCCAACAAAAAAAAATCAAGGCTAGTCGAAACGTGTTTTAATTTAGCGTACTATCTGGGAACTTAGCAGGCAGTTCGTTTGAGAAATAACATCGAACCGAACAGTAAAGTACATACCATTATGATAATCTTGAAATGACTCGCTTGTGAAAGAAAACACGAATCAGCTTTCTTCATAGTTCCAACACAGGATTAATAAGCATTCCCTGTTTCGAATTAAAGTCTACATAAATGTCTTTATTCCAGAAACTGTTTTCGTAACATAAAATGACTAGTACCAGGTGCACAACTAAATTTGTGCCGTTGAGCAACACGTCGCTGCGTGTCCACCTCTAGCAATCGGAGATGACGTAGTGAGTAGGTGTGTGTACTCTTGTCTGAAAGCTTAGTCAGTGGTACGTCTGATATCCTAGAGAACACGTTGCAGTTAGTCGTGTGAGTGGAGATATTCAGTGTGAACTATGGCTGTATCAAACGCAATGATTAGGGCTTGTTTACTCTACGAGTTCAAATTGGGCACAAAAGGTACTGAAGCAGCAAGAAAAATATGCTCGACATTCGGAGAGGTTACAGTTAGCGAACGCACCGCACGTAAGTGTTTTAAGACCTTTTCGACTGGTGATACTGAGAGCCTTGAAGATAAACCTCGATCTGGGAGACCAAAATCACTCAATGTGGACCAGCTGAAAGCAGCTATTGAAGAGAATACGAGCCAGACATGTCAGAAACTCGCTCAACGGTTTGGGGTAAGTGATGAAATAATTTCTTTACGTTTGCATGCGCTTGGATGATCGTGGAAGATGAGGAAGTGGGTCCCGCACGAGATGACTGCCGCGAACAGACTCCAGTGGCTGGACATTTGCTCATTCTTGCTGAGTTGGAACAAACAGTGTCCAATTTTGGACCGTATTTTAACGTGTGATGAAAAGTGGGTGATGTATGATAACAAGAAGCGCTCGTGCCATTGGTTGCTACCCAATGACCCAATGCCTCTGTCTCCTAAACCCAATATTCATCACAGGAAGAAAATGCTGTATGGTGGACTACTGCTGGGATAGTGCATTTTGAGTTTTTGGAAAGTGGTAAGACCATCACAAAATATGTTTACTCAATACAACTGCAAACAGTAGCTACCAAACTCGCCCAGAAACAGCCAGCACTCGTGAACAGAAAAGGGGTTCTGTACCACCAAGACAATGCGAAACCTCACACAGCAAGGATGACCCTGGAAGTGATCTCGTCACTTCGGTGGGAACTTTTGCATCACCCTCCTTACTCCCCAGACGTCGCTCCATCCGATTATCATATCTTTTTGGCCATGGACAATTACATGCGCAATCGGCAGTTCAAAACTCGGGACAAAGTTGAAAACGCAGTGGCGCAGTTTTTTGAGTCGCAGGATACAAATTTCTACAAAAATGGCATCTATGGACTTGTTCGTAGATGGGAGGGAGAAGGTTGTAGAAGCGGATGGAGGCTATTTTCCTGAATAAATATTGTGTAAATCCCTTGTATGTGCTTGTCTGCTTTTCTATGCTACAACGGCACGAATTTATTTGGTCTCCTGTTAAAATGTATTTCGTCCAACAGAAGACCCATGGAGTAATGGTTAGGGTGACGGACAACAAACAATTTTGAAGATTGCTAGTTCGACTCCCACTGCAGACTAAAATCCTTTTTCACCACAAGATCAGTGTTGGTCTGCAAACGTATTTAAAAACAAGGTATGTAGCAAGTTTGTCCTGAAAGATTTGTAGCAAATTTGGCATGCAAAGTTAGTAGCAAATTTGACATTTGTCAACTAGCAAGTCTGCTGCAAGATTGTAGCAATTTGCAGTCTTGCAATGGCAAACTTTCTGCATTTTTACTGTGCTATCTTGGTGTGTCCAGATATCTTTGATGCTGGAGCCTGATCAAGGGATGTAAAGACTGTAACGCAGCTTTCTCCCCACTGGTTCAGTGACTCTCAAAGTACCAATGCCTTGCCCTTAAGACCACAGAAAGTAGGTAACAGGAGTTCTAACAAAGTCAATAAACCAGAGCCCTCAACTTGCTTAATCGAGCACTGTTCGATAGTAGGCCGATCATTGAGGTAGATAGTATACCATCATTCTAGAATATCATATTTCTCAAATCGATGCTACTTTGATTATATTTCAACTTCAGTTTATTATTCCTTGTGCACTGGGCTCTGTTAGCTTAACAGAACTTGTTCTTAACTTAACGACGAATGAAGTGGATTCATAGTTATTATACTCCCATTTAGACCTAAACTTAAACAGATAATTTAGCTTCAAATCATAAGAAGTTATGTCTTTATCATGTAACGACATTTCTAGAACCCTAGTTTAAGTTAGTCTGGAATTCCCATGACCAATTTGCCGCCTCCGCCGTCGGATATTAGCGGACAGCCACCGTGTTGGATATTCACTGTCGGTCCACTGGTAGACATTGGCAGACCACCACTATGTCAGATAACCACCAGAGAACAGCGGCTATCCGCAAATATCCACCAGTGAAACAACGGCAAATATCCGACACGGGGGCTGTCTGGCAATATCCGGGGGGTAGACCGACGGCGAATATCCGACATGGTGGCAGAGATGCAGCGTTAGTCTAACCCCGCCGTCATTTTGCTCATGGTATACGCCATGATTTGAGCTAAAATTGCAGTTACTTTTTTTTTTAAAAAAAAAGGGGGGTAAATCAATGTTCTAAATATTTTAAAACAAGTGAGCGTTGCGATTCTACTAACAATCGCTAAGGCTCTAAGGATCTCTTGATAGGAATATAAAAATATTAACAATTAACTCTGATTATGGTCCGGTACTTAGACCGGACGTGTACCGGTTTCAATATAACACGTTTTTCCCACTATAGCATCAATGTTATGCGAGGCAAGAAACTTGTTCAGGATACATTTTTGACACGGACGGGCAAAGCGGGAATATAATGTACTTTATCGTTAGCAATATCTCCCGATATACTCTCAATGAACCTAAAAGCAAGGAACCTGGTGTAAATATCACGATATTAAGCCCAACGTTTTACGTATAAAGTTAATTGAGCTAACCATAATCTTTCTTGTATGGAAGGAAATATGTTTTGTAAGATATACAGTTTGAATCTTCTGATTCTGACCGTGGTAATCTATTTCTACTATTCGCCACAAAAGTAGTTAAATTTTTTTATTAACCTTTTTTCTTTTCAACTCTGCGTGTTCTTTTCAAAGAAACTGCTTTGTTGACTATAAACGGTAACAGTAGAAAATGTTTTGTTTGGTAGACTCCAAGGCCGTTACAGTCGAAAAGCATAATTATAAAAATAAATCAATTGCTTACTTCACACTACGCTTCATTTAGTGTTATCGGGAAAATTATAAGTTGATTTTCTCCACAACTCTGAAAATGCCTGTCAGTTACTTCTGCTAACATACTTTCGTTACAAAGGACTGTGAGATAATTCAAAAATAAAAGAAACAACGCTGTTTTCTATTCAGTATTAACGTTTCTATACTGAATAAATGTTTTACTTTGAATAAGTTTCTCAGAACTGATCAAGTACTAACAAACTGAAGAGGTATTGCTTCTTTTAAAGTTTAATTCAATACTATTTTACATGATCCAAAACCAGCACGCTTTTAAACGTGGGGCTCCGTTCTACAACGGCAAACAGGTATGAAATTATATCTTAACGATTGGCTGGAAGACGTAATAACACAAGTTTCTATTCTATTCTATTCTATTCTATTCTATTCTATTCTAAA
>JAGDQP010024911.1:13712-27417 GCA_022664845.1 Lepisma saccharinum
GTATCCTATTCTGGCCATCCAAGGATATGTTCCAATGTCTGCTTCTTTCCCACCAATAATTCGTTCAGAAGAGCTTCCACCACATTTTGCAGGCAACAACTTCCAGTTAGCATGCTCTCGTGGATTGTAGAGCGACTGA
Organism: Lepisma saccharinum; assembly: GCA_022664845.1. Classification (NCBI taxonomy): domain Eukaryota; kingdom Metazoa; phylum Arthropoda; class Insecta; order Zygentoma; family Lepismatidae; genus Lepisma; species Lepisma saccharinum. The sequence goes on from JAGDQP010024911.1 coordinate 13,852, forward strand.
CCTGCAAACCTCACATTAAGGATTGAATTGAGCCTTTGTTGTCATGAAATTTATTTATGTCGTATTACATATATTTTAAAAACTAACAGCTTATTTGACTATTGGTTTCTTACGTATATTTTAGAATCTTTACTATACTCAGAAATTAAATACACTAAACTCAATTATAGTTGCTAAATACGTAATGACTATATGATGGAATGAAACATGCATCATAATCTTTACATTGCCTAACCTCATGCGGGAATGTAAACTGAACATTGTACATTGATGGACCTAACTGCATAACGAAAGGAAGATCTAAAATCTATCCCCAGTAGCATACAAACGTTGAGCAACTGTGAATTCAACGTTAGTCCCGCTTCGTAATTTTAACGTATACGTACCTAAATTCACTTGTTCAACGGTTTATTTGATGTTCCAATCAGTATAGTTTTCAACGTCAAGAAGTGGAAAATTTTGAAAATGATTTTGTAACGTTGTATTTACCCAACTGTTCAACTTTTTCCATTTGACTAAGAGAGAGCATTGAACTTCATGACGGAGAATTACCATAGTTGCTGTCTTCATCCATTTCTTTCGCGTTGATATACTGATTTTGTTTGTAAATTTTCCACATATCTGCAGTGGAGTTCGAAGCTGGAATTTTCTGTATTCGTCGTTCGTTTGTAGCTCGTCACTCTAACCACTGGGTTGTGAATGATGGTCACACTCATTAATATTTTACTATTCCTTTTTTGCTACGAAGACTTTATGTGAAGTGAAAGACTACTCGCTTGAAGTAGAAAGTATTCATCTCAGAGTAATCTGTTATAGTTACCGTAAATTAGAGTTGATCGCGTATAAATAGAAATAAGCGAAATTTCTCAGCCCTCCGGGCAGATACCCCGAATTAAGGCATTTGTGTCCCCAGTTTGAAGAATATATGTGTTTCGAATTTTTAAAATTGTTTTTATTAGAAAGAAACATTCAAAAACGACTTCTGTTTAGGGCTACCATACATACTCTTTTCCGGAGTCATAATTATGTATTCCCTACTTTTTTGCTAAATCTTTGCACTGTACTCTTTTTGATATTTTTTTTTTCTAAAATCATACTAGGAATTTTCTGATTGACCTACACGATCATTTCTTAACTCTAAATTCAAGAAGTGTAGATAAAAAGTATTAATAATTAGTAATTTTTCATGTAGTAGGTGGAGGTAGTCAAATTTACAGTTGTAACACAGAAGAGGTTGCATTATCCCGATTCTCCCTGGAATCACTTGAAAAAATATGCTCCCCTAGCCTATACACATAAATGTTACTTCAGAGAGTCTTCGTAATATAAAATGAATTGTAAAATATTAGTTATTATGCAGATCCTTCTTACCCAAGTGGTTGATAGTTCGTGTCGTGCAACCAGCCGAGAAGGTTGCCTTCTCAAAGCGCAGTGCGAGTGAACGAACGAGAGAGTGTGTCCCTCAGCGAGTGTGTAGAGTTGTTTACTCTACCAACCTACAAGTGTTAAACAGTTTTGAATAAGTTCTAGTGAAATCCAATCTATCCAACGTGAAAATACAATAGTGATTGACACACATCCATTAGGGTTTCGTCCAAATACTGTATCTATTCACGAGAGTATATTTCTACAATATAAATTTTCACCGGATCAAGTGATTTCGATAGAATATATATAAGTTACAAGGAACAAATTTTCGTGAAACTACCGAACAAAACTCTTAAAACAGACATTGTTGCAACATAAAGATTAGATTAAAAATGTAGAAAATGGTATTGAATATGTACTGAATGTTGACATTGAATGCGGAACTAAAGTTACGGGCCTCGCGTTAATTATACCCTCAAAAATTTCTTCACAGCAAGTACATTTTTTCCAAGACTACTGACTAATTAAACGCATAATTCCAAAACTACTGACTAATTTAACGCATAATTCCAATTTCGTTTCCCAGTAGTCATAGTTACCTATTTACTCTAGTCGTCAGTTGATTGTATTTACAAAATTATACAAACCCTTACCTAGTTAAGCCGTTTTGTACGGCCACCCGATACAAATTTTTGCCTCAGATCGCCCAAAGTAGTGTAACATTTGCAGTGATGAAACTCATTTAGCAGCCGAATGCCGGCAAGGTATGCGAGAGAACCCAAATGCAACTCATAAGAAGACACCATTTCAATTCTCAACCGCTACAACACGTAATATTGAAATGTCCACTGACGATTTTCCCCCATTTGGTGCTCCCACAAATACAATAGTGCCCAAGAGTGAAACTATTGACCCAGTTGACAGTGTTGCATTGCTCAACACGTCTCCATAGCAAAACATTGTAACAGCTATAGCTGAATTACCGTCAGCGTCTGTAACACTCAGTGAGAACCGTGATTCCATCGCTCTGTTAAAGGACAACGGAATTCCTCCCACCACTCTTCCTGTTCATAGTGAGAATGATAAACTGAAAGAGAACACGGCTTCATCTGTTCAGAATTTTTGTGACACTGTACCAAGTGAACACGACGCTGTGCTAAGTGTTAACGGGAGTGATTCTGAGTGCAGTTCTTTTAAAACAACATTGATCAAGAATGGACAAGCAAGAGAAGAGGGAGAAAAAATAAAGACCCTTTTCGCCTCCCCCTTCCTCTGCTAGTCAAAGTCAGCCTGCATCAAGCCAGATAACCACACGATCAAAATCAGTTCTATCAGAAAGCGAAGGTGACTAAACATCTCATACAGGTTGGTCCGAAAAACATAAACTGGTATGTTTATTTTCCTTTTTATCACATAGTCAGTGTAATAGTGGAACATAAACAATGGATCAACAAATACTTATCGTATTTTGTATCGTTATGACTCCCTCCGTATGTACTTTTAACACGGCTGGAATGTTTCCCACCCCAAATCATATTTTCCTTCAAGAATATTTGCACAAAGAGTCGGTCCACAGTATATGTCTTCAAGAACTTGATGTGGGCTCTTTAAAATTACATAATTATACCGCCTATCGTAACAACATGACGCAAGATCAAAAACCAATTGGCTTAGCTTTACGGAATGACTTGAGTGTCGAAGAAGTGTTTCATCATCTGTCGACATGAGTTATCTACGTTAAATTTCATAATATATATATGTAGTATGCACTTATTTTCCGTCCGGTACTAATTATATTCAGCAGCGCAAAACTTTCATAAACAATGAAATGTTTAAATTCTTACAACCTTTACATAACAAAAACGTAATTATAGAATCAGATAATAATTGTATTTTGCGTGCGCAAGATACCAATTATAATCTCGCCCTCAAACAAATGATTCAAACTTTCAACTTAGCTCATTCCTGGATTGCCCTGCGGGGGAACTCTCCAGGACACACATACTTCTATTCTAAGGATAGTTCCCGTTTTGACGTATGTTATATATCACAGAATTCGAAATCACAACTAAAAATTATCAATGTCAAAAAGCTTGCAGTATCAGATCACACTATTGTCAATATCAAATTAGATTACAGATTGCCAGTACATCTGGCAACATCGCTAATGTGGAAAATGAACAACCAGGCTTTACGTGATAACGATTATAGTGATTACATTAACCATATGTTAGATATTTCCATACAGAGCAACGCCATAAAACCGTATACACTAAAACAACGGAGAAGACTAAAGAAATTCATTATTTTTTTATGCGAAAGAATATACGAGAAACGCTACTCACAATCGTTGAATACAAGTCCAATATTCTACAAATTATTGGACGAATATAAAAAAAACTATATTACACCTTAAAATATCAGTAAAGTTAGAAACATACAAGGTTTGTTATGCAAATATGCATCTATTTAAAATGAAGGTTTTATAATACACAGCAAATTACAAAAATTAGGTATACATGAAATCCCAACCAAACAACATATTCTTGCTGAACGTAAATTAGGACAAAATAAATGTATTAATACTTTTACTAGTACCGATAATATAACATATTCCAATACACAAGTATATAGTGCAATCCGAAAACACTACACAGAGAGATTTACGAAATCAAAAATAGTAGTAAATACGTGTTAAACAACAAAACATATTAAATTCCGATGAAATAAATTACTTTAATGCACAGATTTCCAATATTGAAATTCATACATCAATGCATAGACAAAACAAAGCATCAAGTTGCGGATTGATGGCCTGTCAGCCCTCTTTTATCAACACTTTCATGGTAAACTAGTTAAAATTTTAACCAATGTTTATAACGATATTTAGATAAACCATAATATCGAAGATACCTTTGACGATTCAATCGGAATGATAGAAAAAAGTAACACCAAAGAAAAATATATCGACTCATATCACTGTATAACAATGCTTCTAAGATTTTTACTAAACTACTTTCCGTAAGATGTACTACTGTTATTCCACAGATCTTAAATCCACACCACGGAGGTGTACTTACACGTATACTTCAGTATAATCTTAACCAAATACGAGAAGCTTTGCACCTTGCAAATTATGAGTTCTTGGTGTTGACCTCGGCAATGCTTTTGATCTTCTTGATCACCACCATTTAAGTGTTGTAATGGAAAGACAGATTTCATTACGGTTATTAATACATTATTATCTAACCGGAAACTTAATATACAGGTCAACGGCCAATTAATTAATACCCGGAATACGAATAGAATACGGTGTATTGCAAGGATGCTTATTAAGTAGCTTCTTATTTTCCATAAATATGAGTGTTATGAGAAACGCTTTGGAAGCAACAGTCATGGGATACCCGATAGGCACCACAGATCTTAAATTAATTAACTACGTCAACAATTATACTGTCATTGTATCATCTCCAACGGAACTTCTTGCTTGCATGAACGTTATTGATAGTTTTAAACATGCCTACATCAAATTGAATCAAAATAAAATACAACGTTTAGTCTTCCAACAGAATAGCGAACCAAAATATAAACACACGGTCACACTGGTGGATAATATTAAAATCCTAGGTATAATTTTGTACCGCAGTAGGAAGGATACAACAGAATTAAGAAATACTATATCATAATATTGTTAACGAACTAATTAAGTACCAGGAATGTTTTAAATATCTACACTCAAGGGTTACTTTCATAAATTGTTATATACTCAGCAAGTGTAGCTTTATTGCACAATTTATTCCCATTTCTAACAAAATAGTGGCGCAATTGAATAAAATAATTGGTTTCTTTATATGGAAACACCATATATTAAGAACCAAAAGAGATCACTTGTTTCTACCGTCACATCAGATCAGTCTCCAGTTGAAAAACATTCAATTACAATGTAAAGCACTTTTGGTTGAACGAACTACTACAGTGGCATGTGGACAGTCAGAATCTTTCTCTGGAAATGTCCTAATGCAAGTAATGAGTAAAACAGACTTAACAACGCCATTAAACATAAATCAATGACGCAAATATGCACCATATCTATTTCAACCTCTTCTCGAAATCTCACACAGCTTAATTGACAAAACGAGCCGTTAAATAAATTTATAAACAATTATTTGCTTCTGTGTATAGTTTCGGAAATGGAATGACAAATAAAGACCCAAATTGAAATTAACCGAAATATTAATCAACTTAAACGTTTTCCAAAGTTACATGACATTGTACACCAATTAACATATAAGATCTTCGAAACACAAAATAATTTATTTGAAAAATCAATAATGCCAAAAAAGACAATGTAATAAGTGTGATTGTGTGGATACCCTCTCACACAGGTTAAAGCAATATGGAATTGGTATAGTGTGGAATCATTTTCCTAATGTTCTGGCTCGTATTTGTAGAACGACGGCAACAACTTTTGACCCAGAACAATTTATTTACGGGTCTGAATTCCGCTATTTTTCTCCTACCGAGAACAAATTTGTTAATTGGTTCGTAGCACAATCATTACAGATGTTGCTCAAGGAAAAAATACATTGATTCAGTTAATTTGTATACAAATCAAATAATCTTACGATATTTACAGATAGACCAAACCTTTCGCAATAAACATTTTGCTCATTTTATGAGCGGTATATTAATAGAAGGTCCTGTATAACGGTATATTTTCACAGGAAACAAATAGTACTTATGTAGTTACTAATATTATCTTGTCTTTCTTACTCTATCCCTTTCTCATTACTCTGTTTCCTTTTAAAGGACCAAATGTTATTAAAGCCAATCAGGAAGAAAAGGGATACAGTTTGTTATTTAATAGTATACAATTTATGCACACGTAGGTGACATAAACAGCAATAAACAGGTTATAAAATAAGTGGTTAGAGTGGTGAGCTAAAAGCGATGAGTGCGGAAAGTTCCAGCTTCGAACCCCATTGTAGCCATGTGGAAAATTTACAAACTCAGTGCTCTCTTTTCGTTAAATCTAAAGGTGGTTTTGATCCATTGAACAGATGGGCAAATACAACTTTAAAAACATTGTTCATTCCACTTCTTGCCATTTAAGACTGACTACATTGGTTCTAAACGTCGAAAACACCGTTGAGCATGCGTTCAATTAGGTACATATACAACATTTCCGTACTAACGTTTAATCCAAGTATTTTCAACGTATATGTGCTACTGGAGATGACAGTATTGGTGGATTAACTGAAATAAATCTGTATAATAGGATTTCCATTGTTTTTAATCATTTTCCATTGTTTTGTAGAAAAAGAGGATATGTGAATTAGAAAATAAATATATATTTCTTCTTTGAGCGACAAAAGAGGGAAAAATGTTTTGATTGAGCCAAAGCATTGATTACTTAAGCCAAAACAAATTGTAAACAGGTTAGGGAGAGTAGGATAAAACGGAGTGGTCGGCTCAAACAGACCCTTTAATTCGCAAGGAAGTGCAGCAATCTGCGTCTAACTGTAGAAAGGACTCTCGAAGTCACGGGTCACATTGTGCATCATATGTGGAATGGAAAGAGACAATCCTAAATTTTGTAAAGTGCCAAGTTCAAATTATCGAGTGTTACTACATTGTTCTTAATATATCATTCCAATTATACTAAAAATGAAATATAAATACAAGCAAATCGTTACTTGGTCTCAATTTGATTAAATATTTCTTGCTGACTTGTTTGGTTTTCTGGAAATGCCTTATTATTTTGTTAATTGTATAGTCTGGTGTATAGGACGTGGTATAGTAAAACTGGATAGCATCTGAGACAGTTAAAATGTTAATTTTAATGTTAAAAATAATTATTATTGTGCAAATGCTTCTTTTAAACACTGATACAGTCAATGAGTAGCTGACAATTACTTTTATAAATATCATATACTGCTACAAAATAATGAATACATTAATGCTAATATTAGTACATCTTTAATAAACTGTTTTTACCTTATCTTTCTTAATGTATTTTATGGTATGATATTACTTTTAGTTGTTGTTTTGTACGACTTCTCTCATTATAACTTTATAAAATTATAAGTTTTTTAAATTTTTTTTTTTTTTTTGAGTTGTTTCGGTGTTCCGATCATTTCCTCAAGCTAAATGTTTTGTAACCCAAATCCTAAAGTGTTCTGTAACCAGTAAATTCAGGTTAGTTGCAGGCTGGTATTTATTTTAGGATAGAGAAGTTCATATTAAAAAAAATGAATATGTTTTTTTTAAATACATAAATATGTAGAAATATATGAAAGTAACAATGGTATATTGTACTGTCATCCGACGTACGTCTCTGTGCAAAATTGTTTCGTTGTATAACGTCGGGAAATGAGTTCCAAGATTTGAGAACACGACGAACCATTGTGAACTTATGAAAAGTATGTAAAAAGGTCAGTTTCCCACACTATTTCTATGAGTATTTTGTTTTATCTGGCCAGTCGACCAACCAGGAATACTTACACTTATTTATTTTAAAAAATATTTATAAAAGAAATTATATTTTATAAAAATAACTAATTAAACAGACATATTTCTAGATTTGCAAGTTTAGAAAAGATTTACTAATTTGGAAGTCAGATATTTTAGATCTTACACTAAGTATTCCTTTCTGACTAATCTCCCTACTTTTGGTGTTGTTATGCCAAAAATACTGCAACTTTCCTCGTAAATAAATGTTACGGGTAACTTAATCACAGTTAATACAATTTATGGAAAATCTTATCTCTTTCCTACCTAACGAACAATCTAATTAACGTGTACTGTATTTTTCATTGCATACATGCTACAAAATCATAAACTGAACTTCCTTCTTACTTTAATATAAGAATTACTTTAATATAAGAATGAGGGGTATAGTTGGCAACAAATGTTTCATCTTTTAGAAAAGAGCTAACAAATTCTAAAGATTATGGAATGCGGAGTGACAAACATTCGCTATTAGATCTACCCTGGCCAAGATCATCTTAGTCTCGTTTACTGACACCTAGTTCTCGAAGACCCTTTCTAATATTGTTCTCACAGCGACATCTCGGCTTTGCAACCGCCTATTTCCTTTCAGCTTCCCAATCGCGGTGGAATATTATTTTCGTTTTTTTCCTATCCGAGCTACACGGACTGTCATCTTAGTCTTCGTGACTTCATAAATTTTATAATATCGAGTGAAGCGAAAAGTCTGTGTCAGCAATAGAATATAATTCACAATTTTTTCGCGTACTTTTTCTTAGTGGTGGCGTTGTAGTTCTTCCTTTCAGATTATGGCTATGTTCGACATCATCTTTCTCGATTGGTGTAAGATCAAGATCAAAGTGGCATAAACTCAAACTTTCCTTTCCGCGACGGAATCAAAGAAATATAATTTTCATCTTAGTTCATTTTCGCCTTTGACTGTAACATATGAAGAGTCCAGGAGCTAAAGAATACAAGTGACATTGACGAATAGAAAAGGTTGGAGGTAACCTTTTATACATTACCCGAAATATATGTGATACAAAATTGTCACATGTTGTACATAGACACATTAAGTCCAAGGTTTTCTTGTTCAAAATACGACAATTAAATGTCACATGTATTTCCGAGTATATAAAAACTTGAACTTTTTTTTTTTGCCAATTTCATTTGTATCTCTTGGCTTTTGGACCTGACATATAATCTTAGAACCTATGTAAAATTCTCTGCACTGCAGGAATCATCACTTCATAATAACTATTAAATTATGTTCTCAAAAAAACGTTCACATTGTGATACAAGATTCAAACTTCAATGAAATAAAATATTAAGTGAATGCAGGCAAATCCAGTTGTATCAAAAACAAATTGCATGTTTGCTGCTTCATATAATTAAGTATCAGCCTGAGGTACAGCAGTTCTAGTTCAGAATTCTGCGAAATGATAGGAAAATTCAGCCGTTCATGTATTCCAGCTTAATAAACGTTATTTTAAATGTTGTGTAGTGGCTAACTACAAAACTGCGATTATTAATTTCATTGTATGGTAAGTATATATTTATATTAAAGAGTGAAAAGTATGTGACTCGACCGGGGATCGAACCCGAGACCTTTGAGTTACCGTCCCAATGCGCTACCAACTGCGCCACCCAGTCGACCCACTTTCCAATCACACACCTTCCACTCTTGACGTCGATGTTCTCTCTCGAAACCATCTGGAGAGTACCACAACTTCTAGTTGTGCTTGGACTTTCCTGTGTCTCATAATGGTGAACACCTCACACGCAAGATAATATCCAAAGATGAAATGGAGGCAACTTCCGATTTTTTCTGTACATCAAACCTCTGTAGGTACAGATACAATTGATATTAAAGAGTGACTGGGTTCGATTCCCGGTCCAGTCACATACTTTTCACTCTTTAATATCAATTGTATCTGTACCTGCAGAGGCTTGATATACAGAAAAAATCGGAAGTTGCCTCCATTTCATCTTTGTACATATTTATACTTCAATAGAAAGAGAAAAAGATTAAGGAGGAACACTGTGCAAATAAGATATGTTTACGGCAAGGGTTCATATTGGCAGATAGTATAATACAGGGAAAACTTACCTTCGCAGATTGTTTCCGTGAAAACAGCACTAACGTAAAGCAACACACTAACGAACAGAAGGAAATCTTTCTGAAACAGATGCAATAATAAATGATTAGCTACTTTCAATGAAGCAGGTACACAGTAAATAGAAATACAATATTAAACCGTGCTACTACGATTCAAGTATAGTTTTCTACACATGTATACTCGATAGTTAAAACACGTATACATAAACAAAGTGTTCTTGTTCCCATTCTCTAGAAAATAATATGATCCCAAAACATATTTAACAGATACTGTCATCATTCATTACAGACTTGAAATATTTTAGATCATAGTGCCTTAAAAGATTACGATAGCCACCCCAGAAACTTATTAATGAAATTTGTTAATTGATATTTATATAATAACTATCCACTAGTAGAGGCAATAATCACTTCGTTAGGTTGGGTAACACTTTTAGATTAGTTGTGGTCACTTTAATACAATTTATTCAGCAGTCGGGATGTATCTAAACTCCAGCCCAGATGAAACACCATACATATTCTTCTTTCTTGTCTTTCTTTCTTGAATTGTTCCTCTAGACGTTTTACATTACATCCTCTTGAGAAAAATTATGTCACTATGTTATTAGATCGTAGTAGTTATTACATGATGATTTCGGATGCTATGTTCTTTGTCAATTCTGATGCTATATTTGGAAGTTGTTGTACTATTTCTTCACTTTTAGGTAGATTTGTCTGACCAAAGATTATAAATCAATTACTTCTGCTATTTTAGTTGCCATTTGTATCACAAAAGTATGTTTCATTGTTTTGTTAGTTGGGTCAGAATTGTCACTGAGAGTTGAGTCTTTTTTACTGAAATTAAGTTTTTTTTTATCCTGAGAAAGGATAGGACTGTTTGGGACTGTTTCTTCTGATGAGCTATTGTCTGTAGAGCTAAAATTTGAGTCTAAAAAAGATCGCTTTTTGGTGGAAATGAGATATCTTCTATTCTTTGCATTAAATACATTTGATTTTCTTGCCTTAACTTTCTCTTCTTTATGGCGTTTTATATTTGCGGTAAGATCACTGAATTCAGCTTTTGAAATGTTCAAAGTAATGTTTGAGTCATTGTTTGAGATTTTATTTGTACTAGCAGATATTGTTGGAGGAGAGTATGAAATGGGTTTCGTAATGCTACTGTGATTACTTGAAGGATGATTCAATATATTAGTTATTTTACTATTTTGTGAAATTACTTGTGAATAAGATAAAGAAGATTTGTTAGAAAGAGTATTTTGACCTGATGAGAACCTTTGACAAGCTTCTTTGTACGGTATATTTTCAGTCTCTATTAATCTGTTTACATTATTTTGAAATATAAGATCTTTGCACTTTGTGCAAAGTGTGCACCATTCATCAAGCACCGGTTGACCTCGTGGTTGTCACTTGTTCGCTGGGTGAAATGTTGCACCAACGCTGCTTGAAAGTTAACCAGAGGTCAAACATTGGTCAAAACAAAACCACCCGGTGAGCTTGGGTTAAGCAATGGTTTATATTATTTATATGATATACAAGTATTGTAGAAATACGAGAATGGATGCTGGAGAGCGGGAAGGGGTAGGAATTATGCATGAATTAAAAATGTTTGAAGATTTTTATATATTCTCAAGATCCGATTGTATAGTACGTGACGTAAACAATTCTGTCAAAAGCTTAACAAGACTTTGTTACCAGATAAAGGCAACGCAAAGGCATTTTGTCGGAAATTATAAGATTTGAATATCATCTTTAAATTTCAACGAGAAGAAATAGGCCTCTTCCTCCAGTGGAGCAGACCTGTGCCGTTCGACGATTTGTTGTCACTGATAAGCAAAGACGTCGGCAAGAGTGGGTAACATGGCAGTTGACCCCCTTGGACTTCAGTCTTTATATCTTTTACTATTCTATGTTCATATATTTGATGTATGTTTTTATTTTTTCCACTGCATGCATTTCATAAGGGGTACTTGGAACATTTCCGTAAAATTTCCTGATTTATTGCCAAATTCATTTTAATCTATGTAATCAAGAAGAACGGTAGTTCTTCGAGTGACGCTAAGCAACGAGTCTGTTAGCGGCACTCACATATAGCGTATACAGTTAATTTCGGATCTAGAGAATTATAAGCCCGAGTTTGATGCTTGAACTTGCATTTGAAAGCTCTTTGCCATAATAAAACATAGAAAAAAAGGTCGGTAGGACCTCACTGGAGCGGTTTGAAAAAAATATCAAAATTTCACATTTCTGATGATAGCACTGATCCCAGACCATATAGTAGACAGAAGCCTGTGGAATCGTAATCTAGGTTTTAATACTTATCAAACGGTGTATCACACGTCAAAATCGGTGAAGGGGTTCAAGCCTTTTTAGCCCAATAACATAATTTTCACAAATGATAGAAAATGGCCTCTGTCATTGTGTCTGTTTGATTTAGACTCAAATGGATAGTACCAGGGGGTTTGGGGGTCAATTGCGGTCCTTGTAGAGGTAAATTGATGCTTATTTTTTTTATAGGAGTTACCGATTTTGAGATACGGGTCCTTACAAAATAAGTTATATTAGTAGAAAAACACCTTCGTGGTAAAGGGAAGAGTGACGCAAGAATTCTGCTCACAAAAGAAGTGATATCCATTTGGCAAATGACTTTGTTTGTGCCACTATGGCGGAAGCGAGGATACTAAGTCTCTTAATTTTATTAGAAAGGAAACACTTCCACCATTGTGACACAAACAAAGCCACTCGCAAAATGGATATCACTTCTTTTGTCACCAGAATTCTTGCGTCACTCTTCTCTTTACCCCGAAGGATTTTTTCTACTATCCACAAAATGAACTTTGTGAAAACATCGAAAGTATAAACATTAATGGCATTATAGTACAATCATGTATTTTTTATTTCTTTGAACGTACTCTGTTTTGATGAAGCCCATAGCAGTTCTGGACAGCAAATCAAAAAACAAAAACTTTCTCTCTCTCTCTCTCTCTCTACATATATATATATATAATACACAGGGGGAGAGAGGATGGCATTCGCATAATTCTGAATGTTCAATGCCTAAAGGATGAAAAGTCTGTTTAATCTGGTATGTTCTGTACATGACCTGTTGATAAATAAAATGTATTTGCGAGGCAGGGAGATGTGAAGCCTGGGTTTTGGTGCATTTGGGCTGTAAAAGTGTCGATAGTTCGTTTGTGTTAAGTTAGTTTTCTAGCTAGACATTAGTTTTTCTACAGCGAGGCAACAGCTTCTGTCAAAAGAGTTTTAGTAGCGTTCTGTTGGGTAATATGTTAGCTTGACGGGATAGTGGTCCACGGTATCATTTATGTTTGCATGGCCACGATAAGAAGTGAATACTATGTTTACCTAGTTTTCTTTAATTCTACTAATTCTAAAATATCATAAATTACTGTATGGTTCTTAAACATGTCTTTATAAGTGCTTTCTAGACTGGAAAGGACTAATGTGAGTCAGGTAGTAAAACGATGTTTTGGTCGAATTTTCAGGATAAAATATGCTGATATTGTAATGAAACGGAAGATATAAGCTTTCTGCTTTTGTTTGTCCCAAATAGCTGCCCCGGTCCCCTCTGG
>JAGDQP010024912.1:0-11020 GCA_022664845.1 Lepisma saccharinum
CTTCCAAATCGCTCTTTCACAGAAGAACTCTTGTTGAGGGGCGGTATCCTTTAGATTTGTGAATATACACCCCTGTTCATCTCATTAAATATAAATATAAAATGACATCGTTTTTATGTCTGCATAAGTCTTACGCTTAGTAGTGGACTCACCACACGCCCTGCTTGGATGGGATTTATGTAGCTAATATCAATATTAAGAAAAACAATCTTTATTTATTCGCAAAAATAGGGCAGTTGTGATATGCCAAATTATATTTTTAATAGAACTTTTTAATACTCCGCAAAAATTAAACTCTTTACATACCGGTACTTTAATAGTTTTTATTAAATTATATAACACAAACACTTTCACCATTAAAAATTGTTTTAAAAATAAACCTTTTAGTTGATATGAATTATATATTCATATATATTGACCTTATGTAAGGAGTCATTACTATTTCACCTAAACTTTAGACATAGGATTCTCAAGCATGCATACTTATTAAGTCAAGAGCCCTCTACAGCTGTTACATAAAACTGTCAGGATGAGCGTAAGCCACAATGATGTCACCGCACATCCAATTCATTTTATCATTTTTTTTTTCTATTAAACAACTGGAAGTGTGGAGTAGAGGAATTTGAAATTTCGAATTGGAATACCAATATTTGTGATTCAGTAATTTCGAAAAAAAAGTCCGAATTTTGGAACGTCGAAATTTCGGAATTCCTGAATTTTCAAAGTAGGAATTCCGGAATGTCGTAATTCCGGAACAACGGATTCTGCAATATCGAAACGTCGGAACTTTGGAAGATTTCGAATACCCCTAGTGTGAAAAGTTTAAATTATATTTTACTTTCGTGCATGCAAGATAAAGGAAAGCATGTTCGAATCTAAAGTCCATGTGGTAGACGTCATGCAATTAACTAATCACTCCAGGCTACCAACCTGTTCCATCTTTCTTTATTCGATAGATGACATCCTGAAGTACATCCGAGTAGTAGATATATTGGTCGTGAGAGTCAAAATCCAACCCTACAAATCGAGCTCGACGAGAAACAACTGGCAACATTGCCGAACTAAAAACCTGATTCACTGGATTCAGGACTTGTCCTTTGATAAACCTCTGCTGGGAATACATCAGGAATTCTTCAACCACTGGAATAAAAGACAAAATTGTTTTAATTTTTAAAGTACAAATACAACTTGAGTTCAACATTGTAAAGCATGTTAATGTTGCAATTAAAACTAAAAGAAATCAAAATGTCATCTCTATTTGCTTTCTTTTAACTCAGAAATAAAATGTCAACTCCAGGATCCACGGGATATAAGTGGCATTGACCATTGAAAATATTCTAGGTAATTCACATACTCCCACATAGCCCTATGGTCACTCACTCAATGACACACTGATCATCAATATTCCCAGGCCAAACTACTGGAGCTAGAAACACCAAATTTGGTATGAAGATGTATGATCGAGAGTAAGTAAAGGAAAAAATCCCACATTTTAAAAGAGTCGCCATCTTGGATCCAAAATGGCCGCCAAACCCATTTTGGTATAGAATACACAGCCTAAACGGTTAGAGTTACTAAAATGAAATTTGGTATGAAGGTACAACATCATTAGTAAGTTGCGAAAATACTACCAATAGTCTCCAAAAACGCCATCATGAATCCAAAATGGCGGACCCTAAAAATCCATTTTCCACTCCGTTTGAGCTAGAAACATAAAATTTGGTATGAAGGTACATGATCACTAGTAGTTTAGGAAAATATTTTTTAAAAGTTGAAAAAGTCGCCATCTTGGATTCAAAATGGCCGACGAACCCATTGTTGTATAGAATACACAGCTTAAACGACTGAAGCTAGAAACATTAAATTTGGTAATACGGTACATTATCACTAGTAGATTACTAAAATATTACACAATGTATCCAAAGACGCCATCTTGGATCCAAAATGGCAGACCTAAAAATCCATTCTCCACACCGTTTGAGCTAGAGATAAGACATTTGGCATAAAGGTACATTATGACGAGTAGTTCAGGACAATATTACAACATTTTGGAAAAGTTGCCATCTTGGATTCAAAATGGCGGTCCAAATACCCATTTCTCACACCGTTTGAGCTAGATAAATGAAATTTTACATGAAGGTGTACCATCACAAGTATGTCACGACAATATAAGAAAGCGTTCAAAAAGTCGTCAACTTGAATTCAAAATGGCCGCCCAAAAACCCAATTTCCAAACCACTGAAGCCAGAGAAACGAAATTTTGTATGAATGTGTATGACCAAGAGAAGGTTACAATAAATGGGGCAAACCTTCCCTTTGGGGGCGCAGACCCCCCCGTGGGAGGCTACAAATGGACACCATGGCGGTGCAGTCCCGCAGAGAGATTCTGATTAAGATAAAGAGGGCGTACTGCAGTCGGGGGCGCAGCCCCAACGTGAGTCTGGGGGAAGCGCCCCCAACGAGCCAATAGAGTCCTTTATAGATAACACGAAATGTAAGTGACACAAAATTGTCATATTTTATACATTGACACATTAGAGTCCAAGGTTAGGTGCCAGTACAAAATATGACAGTTTCGTGTCACATATATTTCGGGTTATATGTAAAGGATTACCTCGAACTTTTTTAAATCGTCAATGTTACTTGTACCCCGTGGTTTCTGGAGTGGACAAATATAATTTGTTTTACAAAATCAAGATGAGTACTGCTTTCGACAGTAAATGTGAAATTTTGTAATAGGAAGAGAAAAAAAATGTAAAAGTCACACTGCACAATTAGGCTTCGATGAAGGGAGCCATTAGGCTAAGTTATAATAACCTATTACAATCGATATAGTTATCCATAAATATACCCTTATCACAGGTTCTGCAATTTTAATACCGTGAACTTCAAAACAGCATATTATAAATTATTCTTATAGAAACACAAATTGTTAATGTTTTGCTCACGCATGTGGAGTACGTAGTTGCCATCTGCTATTAAAGGTCACTGACTTACTCCATAACTGAATTCATGTTTAGCACAGCTATAAACTTAATATATATTTTTAGGGGGAAAACACATTCTCAAGCAAGAAAACACATTGCGTGAACCAGGAACCTAATTTATAAAAATTCACGACAGAAAAATGTGCACTTTTCGAATTATTTTTAAATAGCGAAGAAAGAAAAGAAAGGAAAATATGACCAGGGACGGATCAAGGAAAAAATTGCGCCCGGGCTGGCCCTTCTTCTTCCGTTCCATATTGCAAAAGGTTCTATTCTCAAGAGAAAAGACTCAATAATTTTAAGAATTCCAATTTGTTACTTAAAATGTACTGTTCCTCTTGTATTAATATAATAAATAATGTTTTTAAAGATATTCAATTTCTATTACACTTTTCCTTTATTTTACCATTTTAATAAAAAAAATGTTCGTATTCTCGCGGCGCGGGCAGACAAGAAATTTCGCGGAATACTAGTGTGCCAGTGAACACCCTTTGAGAATTACTACCTTGATATGACAAGTTAATGTTGAACAGGCACCGCACACGGTTTCTCGGCAATCCTATTGTAACTCCATGCAGAATTATTCTTGAGCATGAAGTGTAGATATAAACTCCTTTACAGAAGACAAAGATAAACGCCTGACATAAAAGCTCACTATTAAGTAAAAATAAAAACTCTTCTTAAAATCTTTATCTCATTTTCGATTTTTTGGGAGACCGGCGCCAAATTCATTACTATAACAGACAATTAAAATTCATTAACCCACATTGCTTAGCGCGTTACAAGTAGTTAGTTCTTTTAGTTATAAATTGTGTTCTAAACTCCTACAAGAAATCGAAATTGAAAAAATAATGTCATTTTTCATTGCATTTCAGTGTGTTTTTATGTCGGTTTGGCTTATCTTTTCTGAGAATGTTTTTTTTTTTTTACGTTTTTGTGCGTTTATATTCTTAAACCCAGGGTGGGCAATTGCCCCCACTGCCCTCCCTAAATGATGCCTCTGACTAGGACCGCTGCTTCTTGGGGTTGTGGTTCCTTGTTGGAGTGACATTTAGATTATTTGCATTTACTGTATATTCTACAATGCAATCCACTAACAAACATAACTAATGTCAACACGTTGTAAATAAGACTTTGTACTGAAGTCCAAATATTGACAGAGATGAAAGAACAATTTCCTTTTTTCTTTTCCCAAAGACAAAGATAGCCCGGATGTAAATCCATTATGAACGGTCGTTGACCCGGTAGATAGTTCTGCCTGCCGGTCACCAGGTGCCACTACCATGCAATTATCGCTCTTAGTTCAAACTATTGTCGTTTATGCGTTCTGGCAATCCTATACTCTCTAATCCCTGATAATATGAAGAACAATGTTTGTCACATTTCCAGGTGTTTGAATAGTGTAAATTGCGAGAGACAAAAGACATGTCACAGTGTATTAAATTGTTGGACAAGTGAACACGCATTGGCAGTGTTCATCATACTGTGTATAATATTTTGCGTTATCGCAAAGTCAATGCTCGTTGGGTTCGTCGCACATGAGGGCAAGTTGAACCAAATGGTTACACATCTTTTGCTTCGTTTTTAAGCAGCTTAAAGTCCATACTAACACAGGATGAGATATAGATCCACTACTTCATTGTTGAATCAGTTACCAATTCTGCAATCACAGCTGTTTGAGAGTAGATACGTACCAAACGAAACAATTTTTTGAAGAGGGGTTAAAACGGCTTGCAGAACGCTAGGAAAGGTGTATTGCGCGTTATAAAGAGTTGATAAGATTTAATGGAAAAGTGTCTTGAAGCAGGAGACATTTTATTTGAAGAAGTGCGAAGCTAACATGCTGGTGAACTTATTGACATTAGGTAATGACAAAATATGGTGATCAACCGACAGATCTTGAAGCTTCATATTGTGCAACTGGAAACAAGATAGTCATATGCAGAACAACTCCATGAACATATATATACTTACGATCACAATGCCGTTGATTTTTGGACAATCGCCAGCCGATATTACAAGCGCATCTGTAGCCAAGATTTCCTTCTACGCCAGCTGCTGTCACAATGCACATTTGTTGGCACCCTCCATTGTTACTGCCACATGGGTTAGTTGCTAAAAGTATAAACAATGAATGAGTTACGGTAATTTTTAAAATAACTACAACAGAATTTACAATGAGCGCAATTATAATTTACTTCCACTAACAGAATTCTGGGACACACACACACACACACACAATTAACTTCTTGTGTAATGTTAAAACAGAGAAACGTCAGACAAGTCATTAACAATGAGAACGGCTTAAATATTTAAACTAGGGTTCCCATTCATCCCGCTTTTCCCGGGACAGTCCTTTTTTTTTCTACTTTTCCCAAATGTCCCGTTGTCCTGACCTTTTCTCAAATGTCCCGCTTTTTAAGTGTCCATCAATTTCAGAAGTGATTTCGATACAACGCATATGAAACTACATTGACTCTTATAGCTTAACAAAAATTTTGTGTCACATGGCCAAAGAAAACCAAAAACAAAGATGGCGTATGGTCAAGCTCAAAATTTCTAGATTTCAGATTGCTTCTAGTATATAGATCTCTATGGCAAGATATTACTTTATCAACTTCCAGCTCTTTTACATACATCTGTGTAACTACACTACAGGCTACAGTGCATGCTAAAGTTTGTGGAACGCGCAGCGTTAGTGTTATAAACGGATCGTTTTCTAGTCGCATTATGTCGAAACTTAAGTGCAGCATTAATGATATTAGAAGAGAATGTCCCTTCATCAAACGAGTAGACGACATGTGAATTGTTCTTTATGTAACTCTATTTTTTTTTATTTCTCTAGTGCTCGGAAAGACGTTGCCAACCACGTGACATTTATCAGTATCTTATTTCAGGTGCAACCAATGACCTCTTTCTACAAGCGATACTGGACTGACTGCTCCCATTGAAAATTTCATGAATATATGAAGCCAGGGAGCGGAGAGAACACGTAATCTCATTTGTCCACTTCCAGTCTAAACCAATATGGACCAAGTTTTCGGTTCTAATTCAGTTTTTTACGCTTGATATCGCTGTGCGGCCCATTTTCTGATTTATGTCTTAATTCTTGCAAAAATACGTAAAAATTATTTGCAGTATTTTCTATTATATGCCTAGTACGGTATACTATTATACGAATAACTCAGGAATTAAGACGTAAATAAAAAAATGGGCCACACAACGATAAGAAGCGTATTAAACTGAGTTAGAACTGAAAATTTGGGTCACATTGGATTAGACTGGAAGTGGACAAACAAGTTTAAATATTTTCTCTGGCGTCTATCTATCGGCATTAAGCAGTCATTCCAGTATCGTTAACGTAGAGCTCGATGGGTGCAACATATAATATCATATTTGTTTTTAATTTTTAATATGTGCCGGTTTAAAAAAAAAAAACCTTATGGGAACCCTAATTTAAACTAAGAAATTAACACAATAGATTAATTGCTGACAATGCTGTACTTACCACTAAAACAAAACAAAACAAACAAACAAAAAGGCAGAATCAGCGTAACAGTTTTAACATCGTAACAGTGTATTGTTCAGACCATAGAGTTAGGAATAGAGGGAACCTTAGGCTGTTTTGTTGGAGAGGGGAATGAAGCCAAGAGACGGAAGGGACGAGGCATTTCGGCCATATTAACTGGCCCCATATTTAGAGACACTCTGTTCCGAGTATTGCCTCTCTGAGGTGCGCTCATCCTCCTATCGAAAAAGGCAATCCTCACAGTACTCGGTATAGAGGGACTCTAATGGGGATACACAAGATGGCTGCCGATGAACAGTAATTTGGCTTCATGTGACGTCATGTATGTTCTCTCTATTTTCTTCCTAACTCTATGGTTCAAACTCTCCACTTCTGAAACAAAACAAGCTGGTCTCTATTTAAGTGTCTTCTACATGTTCACCAATCACATTATTTCTCTCATTAGTCAAGAGCAAGAATGTTCTAATAGAGGATTTGCTTGTAGCTATCTCATGCAGCGAAAGAATGAAGTAAAAAAAAACTGAACATCGACTACGGCGACGTACCAGATTGGTTAGCAGACATCTACAGAGCTTGCACCATCTTTGTTAGCCGAAAACAAAGTTTTTGATTGGAGTAAGCTGGGTGGGTTTAAGCTGTGACGTTTGGCTTCGTGTTCTTGGTGAAATCTCATATCCTCTATTCGAACATCCTTGGTCTATAGTGAATTTTTAATCTAGAATGTTTAAGTCTAGAATTATAGCAAATAATCTGTTTATTGTCATTATGGAAACACGAACTGAGTGTTATTATGTTTATAAAGAAAATAGTTCTTTACATTATCTAAAGGATTAAATTATTAGTTTATGTACTGACCATGTCGTTGAACTAAACCATGCAAAGCCTTTATGCCTCTCGGCTCTCGAACCTCAGTCTTTCTGTAAATGGCATGTATTGAGTTGGCTCCTTCAAATTTATCCACACGCATTATTCCTTGCTTCGTTCCATCTGACCAATAGATATGGTTTTCAAATAACGTTAGACGGGAAGGTGAAGGCACTGATTGTCCTGAAATAAACAGTAAGACAATTTAAAAAGTTAAAGTAATACCATAATTATTTCAAAATTACGCTATTCACCTATAGAGGCTTTTCTAGATGTAAGAAAGAAATGTATTGTAATATCAATTTGAGTTTTTGGAATAGATGTCAGTAATGAACCTGGTCGATAACACTCTGAATGAGCAAGTTAAGTAAATGCTGTTTTTCTACCAAAGTCATAGAAGTAAAAATGACCTTGACTTGCATTATTCCAAAGAAGATTCTAAACTCTCCTGCTATTCCATCACGCGGTGAAATCATTGGACGAAAGTTTCTTTACTAATAAGACAATGTGATCTGAAACATTCTGCTTCAGTCGTATAGAATATCGGGACGGGCGTAAGCCATAGTGCTGTTACCGCCCATAAAACTCATTTTACCCTTATCGTATAGAATCATTCTATACCAAAAACTAGCAGTTACCCATGAATTTATGGAATATATCCTCCTAAAGCCTGCCTCTGATTGTAATCCCATCGCAAAATTGTGAGCTATTGATGACCTGAAGTGAAAAAAAAATCAACAAGCAAAAACATATTGAATTGAATAGAATATGGCCTTTAGGCATCTTTGGCTTAGGTCGAGACGGAGTAACGGAGAGGTCGAGGAAGGTAACCGCCAGAGCCTTACTTAAGGTGCCATCCTGGCATTCGCCTGATGAAACTGAGGGAAAACTTCAGTCAGGATAATCGCCCGTGGGATTCGAACCCACGTGTCTATCCATTGTCGATCCAAAGTCCGTGTCGTTCTTTATGGAAGTGAAGATATTAGAGTTTGTAGGACTTTTATCCCCCTCCTTACCTCTTAATACAAGCACTCTGTTGTTTCCATCATAGTCCACTGTCTCGATGTAATCCAGGAGCGAGTCACACCAAAACACTCGTCTGCCGATTAGATCCACTGCCACGCCAGACGCCTTGTACGCTGCTTCTGAAACGATGGCTCTGGCATTTGTTCCATCCATATTGGCACGTAAAACTTGATTACTGTCCGCCACAAACATGTAACTGAAAACAAAAGATATTTAAGATTAGATTATGCTTGCGTAGTCATGCATAAATACTTATTCATTACTTAACAAATGTATTTTAATAATTTATTTAAAAAGGATTACGTGTAAGCTTTTAAGATAAATTTTACAAAGGACACTAAAATCAGTATTACCAATAAAATAAATAATATTTGTATAAAAAGATAAAGAGATCACGTTATGTAAACGTATTCATAAATTACAATAATCAAACGTGACAATGACTGTTTCTTACTGGTTTTGGGGATGCACTGATTTCAGAATTCCTCAATCGGGTTCCGTTTTCTTCCTAACAGACATGGCTCATCCTAACCATATTTCAACCTCAATATATAGCTATTACTTCATTCAGGTTTGCTAATAAAGTGCCACATTAATAGTATTAGTAACGTCAATGCAATCGCGATTGACAACATTTGTTCCAAAATTGTACATTGGCTACACATCAAGCTGGGCCTCAAGAAGAATTTCGTACAAGACATGGACCATAATGGTCAAGGTTTTCGGTGCCTAGAGTTAGTGACGCTAAGATCAAGGAGAGCATATTGATGTCGTTCTGGCAGAAGTAACTAAGTCCAAAGTAGACAGAAACTAATTACTGAGGAAATAATGTTTTATAGGAAGACAGAACTAAGTAAGTGATATTGCCATCCTTTGGAAGGTCTATGGAAACTAGTGGTAAAATCTGTTAGTTCTGGCTGGTTATAAAGCATGTTTACAATAATTTGTGACTTCTACCAGAATGACACCGATATTTTCTTAGTCCACAGATACGGAAACTTACTAATTATGCTAGATTCGAAGGTACTGTAACTGAAGCAGAGGCACCGGCATGGACAGACTTCAAGAACGCGGTGAAAAGTAAACTATTTGTAACTCTAGAGCGAATAAGTACGAAGTGCTTGTTAGAGAACTGCTGAAGAACCACTGACAACTGAAAAGTCGGTTCTCTCTAAAGTTTCATCTGTTACACTCCCATCTACATTTCCCCCTCCCCCCGGAAACTTTGGTGTTCTCAATGATGAACGTAGCGAAGTGTTTCATCAGGAATCCTTGGCTACTGACAGATGCAGTCTGAGGATGCT
Source organism: Lepisma saccharinum (assembly GCA_022664845.1). Classification (NCBI taxonomy): domain Eukaryota; kingdom Metazoa; phylum Arthropoda; class Insecta; order Zygentoma; family Lepismatidae; genus Lepisma; species Lepisma saccharinum. The sequence continues at coordinate 9,711 of JAGDQP010024912.1, forward strand.
GACTATTCTTGAAACCTCAAGAACCTGAAGCCAAATACAGAAGGAAAGCTATAAGCAGTTCATTTTAGGTGAATACGTGTTTTTTTTTCCTTTTTTAATTTTATGTAAGGCCTTTAGGTAACTTTCACTCAGGCAGAATGGAAGATGGACGAACTGGTGAGATGAAGTGAGAGAAACCGCAGAAAGCTCATGCACACGGTGTTTGTCCACCATAAAACCCACATGGCACGAGCCCAGATGGAATCGAAGCCCTCACGCAACAGAGGTGAGAGCTATGCCATTGAGTCACCGCGACCCGACTGCACGTCCTGTTTTCTACATAAATAAATTATTTCGCTTCTGAAGGTAAGATACTCGAAAACTGAGCTCAATTGAAAGAATGGTAAACGGATTTGAAACCAGCGGGGAAAATGCTGTAAGGAAAATCTTTGTAATTTCCTTTTAAAAAACAAATAGCATTTTGTTCCTCACTTTCTTCTTTCATTTTAGAAATTCTGATAGCTCATTAGAAAGAGCATATTAAAGAATGCTACAGTATAAAAAATTAGACGTGGTTCATTCACAAATAGCGAGATATAACAAGAAGAATTCGTAACACACACTGTAATGGAGGAAGTTTATTGTAAAATGCTTGACAATGTCCCAGATGTGATCTGTACATGATAGTCATATGACAGAAACGTGCATTTCGAAAAGATTACTGGCTGACGCACAAATCTCGGTATAGAGCGTCTTTAAGGGAGCCACATAATGTGGCTGCCACTGTATAGTCCAGTCATATTAGGTTTTTTTTTTACCTGGAAATAATTCCCTAAAAGGGGATACTTCGCATATGTGTAGTACTAGTACCCAGTAACAACATATAAAAAATCAACACTCGTGCATGCTGTGCTACGGCCGCCATCTTGGAAAATGGCCGCCGATGTTCACTTCTTTTATCATATCTCGATAACCGTTGGCAATACCGTAAATTTAGCTTCATGTGACGTCATGAAAGTTCTCTCTACTCTATTCAATACTCTAGCAGCCGGATTCAGGAAAGTTTTTTTTCAAGTGACTAGGATTAACAATCTTTTAACGAGGATTGGTAGTTACTCCTTAGTACAGCGCTAGTTACTCCATTAAACGTTTCTGAATACCGCTGTAAGTGTTTAGTCCTGCCACAGACTAAATAATATATTTTAGGTTAGATCCTATTAGTCTATGGTCCTGCCTAACCCGTATCGCCTAAGAGTCTGGGTCACTAAAAATATAATTTAATTAATTTCTAAATTCTCGTCTGAAATAAACATAGAATTCGAATAGCATAG
>JAGDQP010024912.1:13687-27416 GCA_022664845.1 Lepisma saccharinum
GACGCTTGGCACTTATATTCACAATCTAACGATGGGCAACTACTGGAAGCTGAAAGAAACCATGGTTAATATTTAGTTCTGAAGCTACTAAAAGCATACAAAATGTACTATTTACATGTTCAAAAGGAAGTAAAATTAACAATGAGAAAGCTTTTGCAAGATAATTTAGTATAGTTCATAATGAGCTGAATAGGCAGTTGTGACCTAACCCGGTAACATCTGTGACATATGACGTCCCTCAGCGAGCACACATCCAGGGGTAAGAATGGCGAAGGTAGATGTCAGAACCTTGGCTTAGGTGACATCCCGGAATTCACCTGTTGAAGCTGACAAAAAGTGTGGAAAATCTCAATCAGGAGAGACGGCGGTAGGACTCGATCCTCCTTTACAAGTTAGGGCTGATTTTCACGAAAGCTTGCGTTGGTTGCGATTTAGGTGAATAACCATTTGAAATACGTATTACACGTAGAACACGTAATAGGGGGCCTTAAAACACGTGTTTCAATTGGATACTCACGCTAGTCGCAAACAAAACAAGCAACGCAAGTGTTCATGATAAAGGATAAAATGAATTGTATGGGCGGTAAAAGTGTTCATGAAAATCAGCCCTTACAAGCTCTATTCTGTCTGAAGATTGCGACAGATACCATTAGGATTGGATGTTTCGGTTGTTAAACTCACAAATATGTTATCATCTCTAGTCCACAGACGAAAAATAAAACCCTTACCTTTTGTACTAATTTTTCAAGTCAAAAATCGTAGAAATAAAATAATAATAGCTCCATAATTGCAGTACAAACAATTTAGGTTTGTTCACAAAAATTATATCTTTTTTGTGCTAGTCATTTATACATATCACCACAACCTCAATAAAACTAATAACAGTTATACAAAACATACTTGTAATCTTAGATGTTAATTTTTCTCCCTTACATAATAATTTTTCTTTCTTTTTTTTAAAAAAAAAAAGTAAAAAAGCTTGGGGCATTAAATGGCTGCCACAAGACGCCTAGTAAAATTAATCATACAGTGATGAACTGCAGTAAAATGAGCCGGGTGCAGCGTTCTCCCTCATCATCTTTCCCTCGCTACAGCTTTCTTCCTTTTATATCTTCTTTCCTTTTTAGTTTTATCTCGAAGTTTACTACTTAATTAACCGAAGGACTTTAATGAGCATATAATCACTGTTTCATTTAAATACAATACTGTATAAACATTGCAAAATGAAAAAAGGGAAAAGGAAGGAAAAACACTTTCTCAATAATAAAACCGAGAAGAGAATCGTCTTTTTCTTCTTGTAACAGTGATTTTTCTTGTTTGCTTTGTTTTTTAGAAGGAAATGGGTTAAAAAGTTTTCGTTAGTAAAAAAAATCATTTTTATTATAGCTGCAACTGAAGTTTTCTTCTTCTTCATTCTTTTTTTAACATTTAATTTTCTCTAACGTTAGGTAAGGATGCCTTTCACATTGCACAAAGTGATGCTTTTATTTTGTTTATTTTGAAACATCTTTGATGTTTCTTAAAGGAAGAGAAACAATACAAATTTCCACGAATAAATTTCAAATCATTTATCCTTATGTACTCATTAATTTTACTACAAAGTTCGCCGTTGCTTTTGTTCATTAAAAAAGGGGGGGGGGAAGTAAGGATTGAATTTCAATCACCTACTATATTTGTATATACAGTACATTACAAGCACAATACATGTTTCTTTATGAGCGGAAAGTATAGGTTAATTAGTTAATGAGTTTAAAAATAACACTGTTTAATTAAAACTAAATCTTTTACTTTTTTTTAAAATTGTTTGCTATGTTCATCTTAATGTTACTGTGACATTGTTATAGCTAATTGTTTGTTTCTTAACTTACTAGGACGCCCTATGATTATAAAACCTGACAACACTGACAACATGGATTGGACAACACTGAGATGATGTAGGAACCTTCTATACAGTGTTGCCAACAGTTTAGTACTAGAAGTATCTAAGCCACTGCTTTAAAAAAAGAAACCCTTATGTAATTTGTAAGTACCGGTAAGGGTGAAAGTTTTACGTTTTTGTAGCTGGAGCATATAAATATCAAACAGAAAAATTAAATTTCTTGATAAGTAACTGAATATTCAGCGTTCAAAAATTAGTTAGAATATTTCTGAATTTGCAACACTACTTACACCCCCACAAGTTACTTTCAACGCGAAAAAAGAAGAAGAAAAAACTTACAGCATGCTGTTTCTTCGTCCGCTCCATCTTCGCAATCTCGTTTTCCGTCGCACAATTGGGAGCGGGATATACATTTGGGCGTGCCACTTGCCGTGCCCTTTGGACAAAGGAATTTGTTATCTTGGCATTTGTTCACTGTGCAGTTTTGCTCGTCACTGCCATCAATACAGTCTCTGTAACCATCACAATGAAAACTAGCTGGAATACACAGAGCATTGGCGCAACGAAACTGTCCTACGTGGCAGGGTGGGAAATCTGAAATAAGAAACAAAATACATTTGAAATATTGTTACGTCTTTGATAATATAACTCTTTATCATGTTTCAATGTCATATAAAAGATGACCTTCAATCCATATCTGTACGTAAGTCCAATTTTAGCCAAAACGTGATTAATGCACAGCATTCGGAAGGCCTCACATAATGGTTGCTCGATTCTGGTTGTAAACATTTTTATAATGTAAATAAGAATGTCTGTTATGTAGTTTGTCCATTTCGTTTAAAGTAGCCATTTTTGCGATGCTCTTTCCGGGGACATGTGAAATTACAATAAATATATTTACCTTTCCGGCCCACCACATATCGCACTAATAAATTGTCAGTACCAAAAAGCAATTATAATTCTTTGATTTTGTCCTCCTGCTATTTTTACGAACATGAATTGTCTGCATGTGTGAACGATTTTCTTACTTTGCGATATCAGCGTTTAAAAGCTGCAATTAAACGATTCGTGCGATTTGTATGCTATTTATGTAAGAGAATGATCTGGCCCGCAAAGGTCCATGCTTTTTTGTTAATGTGACCCATGGGCAAACCAAGGCTGGGCATCATGGCTGTGATTATATTGGTTTCATATGATGATATTTCTCGCTGGAATTGTCTTGTTCAATTTTCGTATGACTTTGTAGTTCATGAGAAAAATTAATCTCTCCATTGCTGCCCGAGAGAAATAGCAATAGTTCAATAATAAATAATCTTTAGGTTATTGTTACTGTCTTTGAGATTTGGCGACCAGTAGTTGTCAGTTAGTGTTTTTCTCTGTGGAACTGGGTTTTGTTGGCAAAATATTTCTCATGGGTTGAGGCATTATTATTGTGATTCTATATTTTCTGGAAATCGGGGACGAAAATGTTTCCGGGACTGTCCCGAAAAACGGGGACCTTAAATTAGTTTAACGTTGCGTTAGAATATACGATTTTTAAAATTAAAGGCTACAAGAAGGGACTAAGATTGAAAGGTTTAAATCAACTGTTCGTATACGCGGATGATGTAGATTTAACAGGGACGATATAGACGCACTACAGAGCAACACCGATATCTTAGTATAGAAGCTAGCGATGAGATAGGTCTACAGGTAAACATAGAGTAAGTGGGGGTGAAATGCTCACCACACAAAAAAAAAACACTGAAGGGAATATGAGTTGGCAATAGTGATACGATTGAGTGAAGGCGCAATTATATGGAAGACGAAGGTGACACCAAAAAAAAAAGTTGTGTGAAGGAAGTGAAGACATGCAGGCTAATTTAAATGTGCTAAGTACATAATTTTTACTTGTAATATTTTTTGAACGTTTCAAATTTACGGAGACAGAATGATTACACTGCTGTATTAGCGAATTTATGAATGTGCGTTGCACAAAGTAGGGTTCTGTTGTTCTGATGCAATAGCGGGTAGGCGCCATGCCATGCAGTGTTGGAAGTTGAATGAACTGAAACTATCGTGTTCGACATCGGGGTGATTTGCCCACTAGGGGTCGTGGTTCATGGCCCGTGAGCGTTTTACCCCACGTATTCCCATTCTAGCAAACATCGGTAGTACGCTTTAAAGCTGTGTAATTGTCCCTGTCTCAGAAGAGGAGGAGCATGTGAATTCTGTTCATTTCCTTCAGCGAGTGTAATACTTCTCATTTTTTCATATTTTATTTTTATTTTCAGTTAGTCTAATATTTATATAAGACTCTTCAATGTTATTAGTATTGTGTTGTGCAAAACAAACTTACATCTCACATCAGAATGAAGCCAAACAAGCTTTTCCATTTCGTATTTTCAGTTAATAAGTATTTTTAGTGTTGTCACGAGACGAGACGAGACAGAGAAAATGGTTGTAGAAAACGAGGCGAGACAGAGCTCTTGTAATGTAAAGTATACATCTTTTCGAGACGAGACACTCTCTGGACAATATATTTCCGAGACGAGAAAGCCTAGATCTCGTCTCGTCGGCAACACTAGTATTTTCCTATTCTCTATTTTCCAATGGTATGGAAGTAGCAGGAACTTTATGCTTTATAGGCTAGTTTTTGTGACTTGTACCGTAAAATAACTTCCTGTAGTATGACTAGTTTTCATTGTAACATCATTTCCATTGTTATGACCTTCCACCTTGTTTAGTATGGTGTTGGTGTGCATGGGAATATTACCCATGACGGTGGGCGTTTTACCCCGATGGTGGGGTACTATGGCCATATCACTCTTACTTTACAAACATCAGTGTATCTCCTACAGTATATAATGCTATATAATCTAGCGTCCAGGCAGAAATACTGAAAGATGGACCTCGCATTTGGTATGCTCTTTTTTCCTGTAGATTTCCATTCATAGTCATAAATAAGAAAAATATAAAAAAATTGGGCATTTCACCCCCGATGACTCTAGATAAAACAAAATACATAACAAGCCGAAACACAGGGAATAACGGAAATAAAAAAACAGAAGAATTAGGGATGAGGTCATGGAGAAAGTAAACAAATTTAAATACTTGGGACCATACGTAACAAGCAAAAACGAGGTCATTGAAGAAATAAAAAGTCGCTTAGTATCGGGCAACGCATGTTTCTATTCAGTCCAAAAACTTCTAACATCGCGATTGATATCAAGGAAATTGAAATTGAAAATATACAAAACGGTTATTCTGCCGGTAATACTTTACGGTTCCGAAAGTTGGAGTACGACCCTACCAGATGAACATAAATTACGTGTCTTTGAAAATAAGGTTTTCAGAAAGATATACAGGCGGAAACGGGACGAGATGACTGGAAAATGGAGGAGACTGCATAATGAAGAACTCCACGGACTGTACGATTCACCAGATGTTGTAAAAATAATGAAATTGCGACAACTAAGGTGGGCAGGACATGTAGCTCCTATGGGGGAAGCTGGACGGGTAGCCGAGCGGTCTGCGGCGATAGGCCATCGGCCCGAAGGTCCCGGGTTCGAGTCCCGGTAGGGGCATGGGAGTGGATTTTAACAGCGGAAGGCGAATCGTGACGTACCGAAGTCCACAGTTACTAGACTGGCCCATATAAAAATCAAGTTTACCAAAGTTCAGATGGGGGGAAAACGAATATTCTATTCTATCCTGGTTGGAAGGCCGGATGGAAAGAGACCACTGGGAAGACCGAGACGTTGTTGGGAGGACAATATAAGATGAGATCTTCGAGAAATAGGTGTTCGTAATGAAAACTGGTTTGATGTTGCCCAGGATAGAATTCAATGGCGAACGTTTGTTACTGCGGTGATGAACTTGCGAGTTCCATAAGCCATAGAATGAGTTAGTTATGAAAAGAACTAGTTTTTTTCTGTTTTCTGAAAAATAAGGATTTGTGACTTACGCGGTTCTAGCTCTCAGCTGAATCGCTCAGTTAGAAGTTCAGCTTCATTCAAAAACCATATAAATCCCACTACTCCATCCCATCCGAAATAGAGAGTCCTTTGGGAGGAGGGACGGGAAGCTAGCTAGCCTTGGCTAACTTATTAAGAAAATAGAAAACACACTCGCTCCTTAGTTCCTCAGTTGCAGCACGAGATGGTAGCACAGTCATGGACTTCATGCACAACAACGTAGCAAGGTGTGCCGCCATCTCTTAGTGGAGAGAATAACTAAATATTCAAAAATTTCCCCAAAACAACCCTTTATTATATAATCCACGTGTCATTTTCAACGCTTTCTGCGTCAGGTGAATTCATATTTTACGAAAAAGACACATGAAGGTGTTACTGATTCAACTTCTTTAAACGTGTATGTTGAATCATTAAAAAGCTTTAAACTAAAACTTTATTTTCATCCTTAGTTTCCCCCCCTCCAATTTCATTCCCTTTATTGTCGTACAAAAAAGAAAAAAGGAAAAAAAGCTCTGGAATCTTGAAGCTTACTTTATTTCCATAGAGTTAAGTGCATTTTCTTGAGACGCCTTTTAAAAGATTACTTGCCTCTTTAAATATTTAATAAGGTGTTTCTCGTTCGGCAGTTTCAGACTCACGGATGGAGAAGCAGAAGCGTAGAGCGATTTTTAAGAAGAGGAATAAAACCTGACTAAAAGTAGACACCGTTCTTTCGTCTGAAAGCAAATGGGGATTGACGGAAAAGATGAGTGAGCAGAAACGAAATATATATCGTTTTTACTGATTGCGCACACTCGCCATGTTGAATGTTTCTTTCACACACACACAACTCACCTTCCAGGCTGGAAATAATATTATTTATTTGGAGAGAAGAAAAAAATACAGGCGTAAATTCAAGATACCACGAAAAGAAATTGTTTGCAAAGAAAAACACCGAAAAACTATATTTCCGAGGGAAAAAAATGGCTGATCAACAGGCAAAATGTGACTGACGTGAAACTATCATTGCTTAAGTGATTCGATGTCGTTGAATCCGGAAACGGCCTTCGTTTTACTGTATTGTTTCGTGTTTATAAGATACACGCTCGTCTTGATTTCGTATTTCCCGATGGAATGAATGTTTTATTGAATCATTATATGGCAACACTGTAAGCCCGTATTAAGTTAGGACTTGTGAAATATTTTGTTAAGGCGTTTAGGCTTTTTGTTTTTCAGAATTTTTCTAGTCAATGAGGAAAAATCAAGGAATACATACCTGTTGGTCTTCAAATACGAAATGTTATGAAAGTTGGTAGTTTGAAACACTTGGAGCAGTGATTCCGCCATACCACCTCAGTGGGGATATCACCTCCCCGAATTCTCGACAACATCCCCCAATTTTAATTTTTTTGCTGTAAAAAATCTATAGAAACCGTATAAAACTCCCCAATTTTGACTTTACACACACACACACACACCCCAAAACGAAAAATCCTGGCGGAAACCCAGACTTGAAGGGAGCACAAAAAGAAGCTTTCGGTTAGTGTCGTAACACTTCCTTGGAAACAACAAACCTCCAAATGCAAATGAAGGTGCATAGCATGTTAAAGGCGTATCAATAAATGCGATGTAACATATCTAAAAATTCCTTTTCTGCATTCCCACTTTTGGCTTTTCCCCCCGGCAAACTTCGGTGTAATAAATGAAGAACATGGCGAACGATTCCACCTCTTTCAGCTCTTGAGAAACGTTACCAGGGCAAGTGGAATCCACTACACCGGTAGAGTATAAAAGACAGGCCAAGAGGAAACTACACTGAGGTGAATCTGCATTCTCATTAAACTATTTGTATCAACTGGGATATACGTATGTTAATAATATAGTAGGATATCATTGCTGCACTAGCTGACAGGGGGTCGAAATTTGAACAAAATGAATCTTCCATACACATTTTTCGAGAAATTCCCTATTGTACCCTATTTGAGATGTCAAAGCCCCATATAAATAATGTCATTGGAACGCTCTTTCTACTACAAACAAACATCGTTAATCAAGTTAATTACGTTAGGAGTTATAGGTAATTTTATTAGTGTATAACTGCAATGTAAATGGCCCTGAGTAGAAAGGGTTACTCATATGATGTCTTGAAAACGCGAACCAATTCAACACTTTCACGTTCATTTTAGAATTTAGCAACAATCGTTAACTATGAAAAGACAAGGCCTTTTCTACAAAGAGGAAGCGCCCCTTCCATTTCCATAAAATACAAATTGTTACGCTCTGAACATCTTTCATGAAGCAATTCCTTCTCCATTTGCCCAGCTCCCTTCAAAACTACCTTAATACACTCCAGTTATAGCCACCACACACTAAATCTAAGATACAGGCCTATGAGCAGAAACAGGGAAAGAAAATGAGATAGGCTATGATGTAGGCTTATAAAACCAGGAGCTTTCGGGAGATAAATTACAGAAGGTGATAATGTTTACTAAGTACAGAGTGTTGCAAAAAAAAAAAAGGTAATCGAAACCATGGTGCTTCTGTAGTTTCGGCTACGTTTCTTTCACCACCTTGTATTATACTGTATATCTTATAAATTACATATATTTTATATTATATATCATACATGACGTATTATATTTTCCAGTTCAGAGGCCATTTAAAGAAAGATATTGAATAAAAGCTCACAACTAGAAAGAACAGGGAAGGAATCGACCCTGGCCTTACTTAATGTACCATCTCAGCATCTGCCTAATGCAACCGAAAGAAACCAGAGGAAACCTCAGCCAAAGTGGGCGTCTGCTGGGTGCAAACCCAGGATCCTCAAAGGACAAACCCCTGTACAAACTGAGCTACGTCCGCATGGCAACATTGAGCAGGTATTCTGACAGGGTTGCTATCTGCCATGGATAGTGTAAAAGCGTCAAAATAACGACTGTCTGTAGACTACATAAGTTTTTTAATGAATTTAAAAAGAGTATTTTGTCCCAACTCGAAATTTATACAAATTTCAACATTACAAAATTTCTCAATTTGGTATTCTTGCAGTGTTCAACCCTTAAGACTTCAACTACTTTGTATACACACAAAATAATATCATTCTTATAAAAAGAAGAGAGCTCATAAAACCCTACGCGCCCCTTAGTCATAAAACAATGAAATCGCAACAGTTGAGCCGCTTCACTGTCATATCTGTGCCTGTCCCCTTTTTAGAAACATCTCCGGAAGTCTATATCACTTGGTAACATTTAAAGTTCTTTCCCCTATTTGAAAAGAATTCAACCCCCTCAGTACAGTACTGTCTTCTTACAACAAATTGTTTCACTAGAGGGTGGAAGCTCTCCATGCATGCAAATGGCTTCATTTGTGTACAACGGACATTTGAGAGTCAAGACAAAGAAAGGAGGCCGGGTTTCGTAGTCTCTTGCCGATACGAATCACGATTTAACAACAGCGACTGCTACTGCTGTACAGTGCATTGGTACGAACAATGGTCATTCGAAACTTCTAGAACCTCTCCGCCTAACTCCTCTCTTGCAATCTCACTTCCCCCCCCCCATAGTCTGGAAACATGCACTCCCAATCACAGTCAAGGTATCAGATTAGCAGGGTTGCCAACGTGTATATAATTCGACAATATGTGTGGATTTCTGTAGTTGCTTAACTGAGATATTTTACTCTCAACTTTATCAAAATAACCTGAGAAAACAACATCATTTTCCGCGGTAAACTAAAGTAATTTAACACTCACATTTACGCGTGTCAATAGATTACCAAACAGGGCTTGCGATTTCTGGATTTCGATATCAAATATCAAGACCGCCGTCGAATCGAAAAACTATCGATGTATCAAACTATCGAACACTAAACGCATATAATTTATATTGGAAATCGAATATTCTTTAAAAAAAATCATTAGATATTCAATCTCGCTCAAATCGAAATATCTTTGGAAATCAAATACAGTTCTTATCAAAGAATTGTTTGAAATCGAAAATTGTTGAAAGTCGAAAACCATTGACATCGAATAATCAGTCAATGTTCATGTTAGATACATCAACTTCTAATTGTTTCTCAATTTCGATATTTGTATATAGCAAGATATAAATTTATCGATCAACCTATCGATAAATATTTTTATACATAGAAACACTAACAATTCTTTCCAAAGTTTCATCCTGACACTCACGGATTCCTCAAGGAAATACCACGTGCTCTCGAAGTCTGTCCTGGGATCGTTACTACACTCTTTCTATTGGTTCTCCGTTCTTTGTCGACATTTTTAACCCTCTTGTTACGTACTTTATCTCCCTAAGTAAATCCAAGATGCCATAGAACGAAACATCGGCATGACTGTATAATGTTTGAATTTAAAAATACTGCTTGAAAGGACCAAACAGCAGTCGCTCAACTGGTAGAGCGTTGGCTTCCCATTCGGGAGGTTCAGGGTTCGATTTCAGCGGTAGACCATCCTTATCGAGTTTTTTTTTACAGGGTTTTGTTCAGTTACATCACGTAAATGCCGTGATGGTTCCTCGAAACTAGGTCGACTGACTTTTTACCTACAGCCTTCCCTGGCTGAGGATTAGTTGCCTAAATGCCATAAAATTCAATTCAAATTGCCTGAGAGCCTACGTTATTATTCTGTCTCCTGTGCAACACAAATATTCTAATTAAAAGTGATTTAAACCGCAAAATGTAACCACAAAACAATCTTTCTGCTGAATATTACCGTGTGTATTGATTTGTTTAATATTCACTGGTGGTAAAAAGTAAAATAAAAAGTTATTGTCGTACGAACACATTTCAAAGCATCTTAAATGCATGGTAACCTAATCATTTGACATATTTTCGTGAAACTGAAAAAAAATATATATGAATGAAAAATACGTATTCTATTTGTAACTTTTATTTCATTTCCAGACAGTTACAAGTGTCGGCGTGATCACATGAGTAAATTTTAAGGACATTCGCCTGGCAACACTGCAAACCACCCCAAATTCATAGACAAAAACCCTACAGCGAGTATACACGCACGCACATAACCATATCCAATCCCCACAAAAGAAAGTTATTAAACTCATCGCTCCTCGGTGCCAACCCCAAAGTTATTTTTGTTCTCATTGAGGGAAGAGGGAAAGCATTTACTATTGAGGAAGGAAGGGAGGGCGATTCAGTAATTTTAGCTTATCTCTTCCATAGAAGGATTATTAGTTTTTATACTGTTTGGTTAAGTTTCAATTTATTGCCCTAATAATAATATACAGCAAAAAGTTCTTTGTGGGGGGGAAAGGAACTACTTTCATTTTTCCCAAAGGTCATAATAGAATAAATTAAAACTTTCAATACAAAACTTGTAATATTCGTGGAGAACTATATTTCGCGGAAATGTGAGTCAGCGACATATTTTGTTGGTAATTTCTCCTCTCATTTTCTGTTTCCTTACTTCAATATTTACATCCACGGAATAAAATATAAGGACCTCCTAGTTCAATAGGATTTGTTACACAAATCTGTTCCTAGTACGTAATTTACAATCATTAAACTATCATGTGTAAAAATTAACGACAATCAAATTAGTAAAAAAGATGGACATTTGCAGTTTCATCCTGATCTATATGTAACCACACATAACAGCAATGTTAGGTTGGTTGCTTATACCTTAAGGGGCTTTTTTTTAAATGCCAAATTCGTTTTCTTTTCATGTATTTCTGATTCCACTGAAGTTAACAACTTTCTAAAGTTCTTTATTTTAGACTTGATACACATTGTTTCTCTTCGCAGTCACAACGATTTCGGGGTGTTCAAGTGATTAACACACTCGTTTTCTGTATGCGTGGTCACGGGTTCAATTCTCGCCGGAGTCCATTGCAGTACAGTTTACGAAAAATGTATGTCTTGTCCTTAGAAGCTCTCCAGCTCATATAGGGCGTTAACGTTCCTTTTCAAGTCCTCGCCAAACTTTTTTTCGTTTATTGATTACGTGGGTTAGCGCTGTCACTGTTGTTGTGACAGTGCTATTAGAACGTCTTTGGTGAAAAAAAAAATATATAAATAAAATAAACTTACTGCATTCTTCCTCGTCGCTGTTATCCCCACAATCGTTTCTATGGTTACACTTCTGATAATGTTCAATGCAGCGTTGTCCGTTCGCACACCTGAACTGGTCCAGATTGCAAGCAATTGTATGGTTGCATCCTTCCTCATCCTTTTTATTTCGACAGTCGTAATAGCCATCACATTTTTTGGACATTGGCAAACACGGACCAGAATCTCCAGCCACGCATTTGAAATCTCCTGGTTGGCACTTTCGGTATGCTGAAATTAGAAAAGATAAAACAATATTACTATCTGTACATTATCATTTAAAAAAAAAACACAACTACTTATATATACTACACATAGATATTTGTTTTTATTGTCTGAAAGTCATGTGTAAAATTCAAATTCAATTTTAAAAATAGTATAGCTTGCAAAAGAGTTAACTAACTTCTATGAATGACATTACAGCCCGTTGGCGAGCGGGGGAGGCTTGCTCCCTAGGTTCGCAATGGAGAAACATGAGTTTAGTAACAGCCAACAGGAAATATAATTCTAAAAACTTTATAGTAAATCAAAGAATTGCTCAGTACGTATGACTTTCAATTCAAAAACTTTGCGTTGAAATCAGCCCGTTATACTGATTTTTCTTTAGTTCTATAACACGTAAATGAGAGGATTGTGTTTCTACTTGAAACTAGAATCTGAATTGATGTTCTATTTATATCTTTTAGGCATCTTTGGCTCAGGCTAGGATAGGGGAGGGAAAACGATGTGAGAAAGAATTTGTCCAGGGCTTAGTTTGAAGGTATAAACCCGGCATTGGCCTCGTGTGACTGAGGAAAAATCCTTGGGAAAACAGCAATCAGGACAGCTGGCCGCTGGGTTCGAACTCAGAACGTTGTGAATACGAACCCAAAGCTTTACCAACTGAGCAATGATTACCCCGTTGAAATTTGGGTCGTTTTTTTGCTTTTCTTCATAGGTCACCATTAAAACGCTGATCGACACGTAGCACATTGTTTGGCAAATAGCTAGAAGCCAATGACTGAAAGCCCCCTGCTAAAATTCAAGCGTAGTTATAACTAGTACTCTCTTTCTCACTCGACTCCCTGTGATTTAGAGGGCAGTAAAAATGTGTTAACAATGTGAGAATCGTGGACAAGAAAAAACACTTTCAAAAGACTGGAAGGAAGATAGAAAATCTTATTTAACATTTTCGATAGAACTTTAAAAAGTTTTTTCTTCATAAATGTTGAAAATGCTCGTAATAAGTTATTTCAACGATTGTATGCAAACTTCGCCATTGAATGAATTTAGAATCATTTTAAAGAAAGAATTTAATGAAAAGCCCAGAACCAAAGAGATGTGTGTAACAGTGATTTTCTTTTTTTAAAGCTCGAGTTCATCTTTCATATGTCCCTCTCAACCTTTTGCAACTGAGCCCCTCAACAGTAAAGGAACATTGACCACATGAGTTAATGCCGACTTTCATTGGCGTTTTTTGTTATCACCAAACTTATTTTGTGTTTATTTTTTTGTACAGTGGCGTTTATAAAATAATCTCATTTTCCAATGGTATTAATAGACCTATATATATATTAACCAGGGAAGTGAACCAGTGAACAAGCCGGATTTCGCCGTGGATTTAGCACAATGGACCACATACAAACATTGAATGAAGTTATGGAAAGGACTAATGAATATGAACTTCCACTATGTTTGGGTTGGGATTCATAGATTTCGAAAAATCTTTCGATTCGGTCCCCTTGTCAGCAGTACTTAAATCACTTGAACATCAAGGTATCAAAAATGCGGACATCAAGTTACTGCGAAACATTTATTCGACTGTTACATCTGTCATTAGACTACATCA
>JAGDQP010024913.1:377-27415 GCA_022664845.1 Lepisma saccharinum
GTCAGTCAGTCAGTCAGTGAGTGAGTGAGTGAGTGAGTGAGTCAGTTAGCCTAAAATGTGCAATTTCAGGGGTCCACAACTAGAACATAGTTTGAGATACGAATATGAAATTTTGTACATCTGCACATATTTACCATATCTCCTTAACGGCAAAAGCTCATATTCCTATCTTTAACATCTTTTTTCTTACGGGGCCCCCAAATCGTCGATTTTGCCATAAACTCTTGTTCCTGTATAACATGCTTCTGGCAGTGCTAACGTTTTCTGACGTGAAGAACTTGGCTCATGCACTGCCGTGCATGTTGATTATGTCTTCAGAGTTCGTACAACGATGCTTCTGACTTTCTATAATGTAGTGTTTTGGTCTTTACGTACTAGTGCAGCGTGGCCGAGTTGGTAAGACCCTGGAGTTCTAACGGAAAGATCCGTGTTCGCGTCCCGCTTGGGGAGGTTTATATATATCCCCGTCAATTTCTGGACGCGTCTACTTTGGACATTTCAAAGACGTCCTTTGGCTCCTCCATTGGACGTGCTGTGGACACATATGGGTCATTTAATGGACTTTCACTGGTATTTACCATGGAGTCTTGTTTGGGCGTCCTAGAGGCGTACTTTGGCTCCTCCATTGGCCGTGTTGTGAACACAAACTGGATGGGTAATTGATGTCCATTGGACGTACGTGTGCTGTGTGGGTAATAACATAAGGAAATAGTCTCATATCCCTGGAAAGAACAAACATGCCGGCAGAGGTGTGCAAATAGACTATTCTGAAATAATTTTGTGTTTGAAGTATTAAATAGGATAAAAGCATTAATATCTTTTTAAAACTCTCAAATGTGAAGTTTCTGTACATAGCTCACATCTCAATGAATTTCAGATATTATTACGGTATAGTGATTGATTCTAAATCACCGGCATAAGACCGGTCACCAGGTCAAGATTTTGCCACCAGGTCAATTGGGTTAAGATTCGATCATCGGGTTGCCGAGTTAACTCAGTCGGGTGATTTCGGTCAAGAGCGGGTGAATCGGGTCATTCGGGTGAAGTTTCAGGCCGGGTCGTTCGGGCCAAGTTTAGGACCGGCTCAATCGGGTCATTTTGGTCAAGTTTAGGACCGGGTCATCTGTTTTCTGGTCAGGCTGGGTCACCAGCTCTGCACCAGTCAGCTGAACATGAATTGAGAAATAATACTTCCTAATGTTGATTGGATACAGGAATATAACAAAAGTGAATTACTCAAAAAAGAGCACTAATCACAACAAAAACAAAGTACATTCATTAAAAACATTTAGAAAAAGAGAGGATGGGTTGACAAAATGAAAAAAGGAAAAAACACGTTCTCCAAAACAAGGATATCTCTAGTTAGATAATTATAAATTTAAGCATAAAATACTTAATACTGGTTTATACCTGATCAGTGTATATTAAAGCAGTTCTCTAGCACTAAGAAGTAACTAAAATACTGCTATTATTGGTTAGCATTTTTTCCATCTTAGGAATGTTCATTACTGACACTTGGAAACAATGAGATATCATTTCTTTCAATCGTCTGTTAACCCACGTGATAAGGTAAAACATCGGAACACGACAGGAGAAATATTTTCTGTAAATTAATGCCTTGTTAGCAAATAACTAGACCTATACGTTGGCAACTTCCTGTCAGAAGAAAAGAGTTTGTAATAGGAACACTATTTGCAACATGCTTTTCGTTTCCCTTAACAATGGCTCAGTCCGTAGCGCGACAGACAATGAATCGGACGGCCCGGGTTCTAATCCTGATCAGGACACTGGAGTTTTTCATCAGTGGTCCCATGCCTGGCGCTCTGAGGTACACTCAGTCAGTATCAAATTGAGTACCAGAGAATTCTTGGTACTCATAGGCACCTTGGGAAAGTAAAGACGCTCGAGCGTGGCCAGACCATCCCTTCTCACTTCGTACCTTAGGTCCAATATGTGGAGTACCTCCACATCCCCCATGCGCCGTTCACTGCGCGTGCATATCCCACACCTTTATCTTAGCTTTAACAATAATTGTTAATTAAACTGTATTTGTAATTGAATCGGCAGTTGGAAGAAGGCAATAAACGCCAAAAATTTGAAAATCTAGTTTATGCCGTATTTCATATCTGGAAGAGATCGCTCATCTATACAATGCATTAAAAAAAATCAGTAAGACCTTGAAAAACAAGTGCGAAATAAAGACGGTCGAAAATAGCATATAGCAGCTATTTTTTACTGTTACTTTGGCTAAATAGCAGGCACGATCAACGAAAAAAATCAGTTACTGTTTAATTGCTATTTTCACCTGCCCTCCAGCTTTAATTTTTTACGGTAAAAGTTAATAGAAACCCTAAAATTATACTTACACTCACCCAATTTTTGCTTTATGGCCCCCAAACTAAAATCTTGACAGAATCACCGCACTGGGCCAAATTTATATTTTTATTTATTTATTTATCTTGCATGTTTGAAAATATCCAAGAACAAAATTGTAGCAAATTGATAGAGATAAACACCCACTGGATGTACGAAATACTTCGCCCAGCGGGCACAGTCATTGGTCTTGAACCCCTGCCGCCCGCCATAAGAACCCCCTGCTTTTGAAAATAAAGTGTAGTGTTCCAAACGAACTCCGCGCCATTTTACATCTCCTATTTATTTCATCCGTCAACTTGGCATTCGATGTTTTAAGCTGGCCTAGGTAAACATACTCATCAACTATGCCTATTGTCTCTCCGCTAACCTTTATTTCCCTCTTTGCAGCATGTTGATTGTATATGACCTTTGTTTTACTTAAATTCATTTTAAGACCTATTTTCGAACTCTCATTATTCAGTTCTTCCATTCTGGTTTGTAGTTCTTCTGCATTTGAAGCAAATAGGACTATATCATCAGCGAACCGTAGGCGATGAAGATATTCGCCATTCATTTTAATTCCAACTTCATCCCAGTTTAAATTTTGGAACACTCTCTCCAGGACCGCAGAAAACAGTTTTGAGGAAATTGAATCTCCTTGCCTTACCCCCCTTTCCAACTCAATTTTCACTTTCTTGATGTAGTCTAATGACAGATGTGGCAGTCGAATAAATGTTTCGCAGTAGCTTAATGTACGCATTTTCGATGCCTTGATGTTCAAGTGATTTAAGTACTGCTGACAAGGAGACCGAATCGAAAGCTTTTTCGAAATCTATGAATCCCAAACATAGTGGAAGTTCATATTCATTAGTACTTTCCATAACTTCACTCACTGTTTGTATGTGGTCCATTTTGCTAAATCCACGACGAAATCCACCTTGTTCCCTTCCCTGGTTAAAATCCAAGTCCCGTTCAATATGATTCAAAATAACTTTGGTGATCATTTTGTATAGAACTGACAGTAAACTAATTAGTCTGTAGGTTTCGACGCGTTCTTTGTCCCCTTTCTTGTACAAAAAAAAATATAACAACATTATTCCAACTTCTGGGTATTTCTCTCTTCCTCAGGCACATAGAGAATAATTTCGCAAGTTCCTCTTTCATCTCACCTCCCCATTTAAACATCTCTGCTGTGAGTCCATCTCCTGGCGATTTTCCGTTCTTCATCCCTCGAATTACTTTATCCACTTCTTCTTTCATTAAATCTGGGACATCTACATCATTTTCTTCTGAGACTTCTGAGACTGAGACTGAAATTTTCAAATATTTTTATAATTTCTTCCTTTTTTCGTGTTACTGACCCGTCTGGTCTCTAAACTGCAATTATTTGCTTTTACCCTATCATGAGCTGCTGTTTGGTTTTCTTCAGGCTCTTGTTCTCCTCGATTGTATTTCTAACAGGATTTTCGTTATATCTTCGTACATCCTCTCTTATTTCCTTCCTTACTGTTTTATTTAGTTCTATGTATTCAATCCTTTTTATGTAATTTTCCTCTTCTTTCATTTCCATTCTTTTCTTCATCAAGAGTTTAGTGTCTTCTGAGATTTTGCTCTCTCTTTTCTATCTGGTGCCTGCAATTTCCTTGGCTGTTTCTCTTATTATCTCGGTCAGCATTTTATTTCTGCTATTATGTCTTCTTCATCCTCTAACTCTTCCAAGGCGCTGAATCTGTTGCTTAGTGCTATCTCGAATGTCTTTCTGTTTTTCCCTAGATTTTCCATCTAAAACTGGCGGTTTTCTTCTGACAAGCTTCTTTCTCTCAAGTCTAGTATTAGGTTCAGCTTACATCCATCCTATGACACTCGAGACTGAAACTGTTCAGAACAGTCACGTCTTGCAAAATTGACCTGTTATTCGATAGAACGTAGTCTATTTTGTTTTTGGTCCCATTTGGGCCTTTCCATGTCCACTTCCTCTGGGGCGGTTTCTTGAAAAATATATTGGAAATGAACAGTCTGTTGGCTTCTGAGAATTCCACTAACTTCTCTCCTCTCTCGTTTCTTTTGCCAAATCCAAAGTTTCCAACTTTCGTGTCACTGCTCTGCTTGGCTCCTACTTTCGCATTGAAATCTCCCATTACAATTTTGTAATGCGATTTGCTACTATCCAAAATCTTCTGTATCACCTCGTATAGGTCTTCGATTTCTTCCTCCGGATGTGAGGTTGTTGGAGCATGCACTTGTATAATTTCGATACTGTACCTATTGTTTATCTTTATTTCTACCCGTGCGATTCTATCTGAAATTCCTTCAATTTCTCTGATCCGTGACTTCAGTTTTTTATTAATTTAAAGCCAACTCCTGTCGGTTTTTCATTTTCTGTTTCTTTAAAATAGAACGTGTACCCTGACGGTAGTTCCAACTGTTCTTCATTCTTCCTCCACACTTCTGATAGTCCTATGATGTTCCACTTATTCCTCTTGAGTTCATTCTGCAATTCTTCTAATTTGTCCTCTCCTGTAAGTGACTGACAGTTGAGAGTCGCCACGTATAGGTCCGTTCGAGTTTCCGTGTCGGTGTCCTGGTAGTCTACAGTCCAAACCTGGGCATTTTGACCCTCTGACTTCCTGCAGGACTGACCGCTGCTGTTGCCAGCTGCATTCCATCCTCCGGGCAATGTGGACCTCCGAGACTGTTTCCTTACCTGTACCATCATGTGTAAAGAAAGGAGGGGTGCTGACATTTGACTCACCACGCTGTCAGATAATGCGGGTTGGTGAGCAGCCCATCCATGTTCGTTGGCCAAGCAGTTGCTTGGGTACTAACAGGCCCCATGACGTGAACGTATGGATTGGACATTAGGCGTCTTCCCCGGTCGGTTTGCTTAAGCCTTAGCAAGACGTAAGGGGTCTCCTCCCAGTTCGTGGCAGAAGACTTTTGGGGCGACAGTCCCGGTTTGCCGGTCCTGTCCCAGTTTCCCGGCCACATATATATATATATATATATATATATATGTTACACTAAATCAGTTTGAAACTAAATTACGCCCTCCCCGCACCTTACTAACCTTGATGTTGTACCGTTCCCTCTCCACCAATTAGCTCAAGCTCCAATAATTACGTACAATTATTTATCGACAGTTTTAATATGAACTAATCTACCAAGTTCGAAGCTACGTCCTTCACTACTGCACACATAATAGATTACAGGTAAGTAAGTTCTAAAATGATGCTTTTTACACTGTGTTTCCACAGTTGGGAATAGATAACTTGCATTTTTCCTAAACTGATATAAAAGATGCATATCGCACTGTTGCCGAAAAATAGCAGTTCTGCCGATTCCTAAAGCGAAATTTCTGTCAGTTTGGAGAAGGAAACAAATCCGGATTTATTACTTACTTGTAACTTCAGAGTTCATTATGAATAAATTTCTCGTAAATAATATCCATTTGAAGGTTTTTTTTTGCCTTTTCTTAATTTTTCCATACTTACGTCTCACCACTTACAACCGAGCAGATTTTTTTTTTCATCAGTTGGAAGAAGGAAATAAACCCAATTTTTATTTAATTTTACAAGAAAAAAATACAATACTTGGAAGAACGTTCTATATATTCGGTAAAAAAATTGTATCTTTTCAATAAATAAGAAAGATCTATACAGTTTTTGTTAATTTCTCACAAAAAAGATTTTTAGATTTATTTCCTTCTTCCAACTACCGATTTAATTGATACTCCTTAGAACGATTGAACAAAGTTGACTCAAAGATTGTGTAGTTCTATGAGTGTAAAGTTTTGTATTATTTTGGTATTTATTAGATTTTCTAAGCCGTTATTAAAATAATAATTGGTGTCATAAGTTTGTTATTTTTGCTTAGACAAATCATTATCCAATGGAAGCAAATGTTCTAAACAGAACGCGAGGAACTTCTTTCAACATCTTCTGTTAAGACTCATTCTTAGTCTATTCTTTTCTTCCATTGAAACCGTAACATGAAGGTTACCTTTGCCGGAATGCTATTTCTTCCCGTGTTCCAATTTGTGAGCCTGGATTCAAATTTCAGGGATGAGTGAAATTTGTCTCGACATAGATTCTTTTTTTCTTATCTGCGTTTCACTTATTTCTCTCTCTTTTCCTCTCTTCGTATCTTCTCTTTTGCTTGTGTTCCTTTCCAGCCAACTGAAGAACAACTCAGGGACGAACGAATTTCTCCTTCTTACATTTCTTACAGATCTTTCCTTTTTCATTTTCCTTTTTGGACTTTTCCTACTATTTCCTCTTCATTAGGTTTGAAAAAGGAAGTCTTCTTCTTAGAGAAGCTAGTATACTCAGTCTAGTTGAAACCGGAAAAAGAAGGGTAAAAAAGTAAGAAGAAGAAAAATGTACAGCAGAAAAATGAGTTGCATTAGAAAACATGGGGTGTACCAAACCCATCGTCTCTCCCCTGAGATTTTTCCTTTTCTTTTAGCCTGCTCTAAGTTACTCTTCATTTCTTTTTTTCATGAAACAAGACAGAGAAATACAGGAACATGCAAAAGAAGAAGATTCTAGGATTGTTCGTTCTTCTTGTATTCTCCCATACCTCCCATTTTGGTCTTTGTGTCTTCTTAATATAAGAAAACCACAAACACAACAAAATAGCCGTATCCATACGTGCATATACGCTAGTCAAGCATACAGACAGAAAATCCAACCATGTTTAAAACTGAAGCTGTTATGAGAGAATTGAACACACACGTATCCGCTTTTGTATTCAATGCTAGCTCTGTATACCTTTCATTTGTTTCTTTTGTCTACATGCTTCTCTCCTCCTCCAGATTCATCTATGGCCGTAGAAATATACGATATAGAGGGAAAAAGGATGCGAAAAACGAACTTTGATGTTAAAGCGAATGGAATATAGGAAAATACGTGTTCAGATTTTTATGTACGATTTCTTCTTTTGTGTTTCTAGAGAGCGATTTTTATCTATTTTTTCTATATTCAAACGTAGCAAGACTTTCAGGATGATACAGATGTCCAGGATTCTATAGAAATTTATCTGTAGATAGATAAGGAAGGTTTTTGAAAACGGAAGTTTCAAGTAAATATTTTTTTTCGTTTTTCTGTGGTATTTTTTCTTGATTGTTCTTTCCTTCATTTTAAATTACACTCTTGGAACTATTTATATAGATGTTGGTGTCTGGCTTCACATTTATTCAATTGCATGAAATAACCACGATAAGTACAATTTTTAGACTTTGTTCAGTACGAATGGATCCAGTTGCAAAATATTTTATTGTATTGGTAAAGTAATTTACACGACGGTATGTGACTGATAAGTCGTAACGGCAATAACTATGGGGGAGGTTAACAGTGTGAGCTTTGCAGGACGGATGGCGGTCAATTGTTTAAGAAATCAAAAGAACGTTTGGGACAAAAACAAAAACATTCACAAGAAAGTATATTAATCTTCTAACATGATTTTAAGAGAAACAATATAACATGGCACTTTATATTTAAATGAGAAAAGACAAAAATTGTAATTTGTTTGAAAAAGAGAGTATCATTTATGCCACCTAAATTTTACTTCTTTTATTTACTTTCCCTGTTTAGACTAAACTGTCTAGATATTTGCTTTCTGCGAAGCAAATATTAGTTGTTATCGTACATTAATTTCTAAGTATTAATATGAGAGGGAAGGAGGGGTGATCAAGACGGATGCAATATTGAAGTTTCGGGCTCTTTTGGGAACCCATTCCTTCAATTTGAAGTGAAGTTTGGCGTGATTTGAAACGTATCGGTGGTGTTGGGGCGCAGCTGTCGCGACCCTGTTGGATCAAAGAAGTATGAAGAATATGTGATGGTTCAAGGTGTTGATATGGTTGTCAAAAATGAAACGGCCTTCCGTTGAGAGTTAAGCTTGAATCACAGAGGATGTTGATTGACTCCTATTTTCAATGAAGAATTTCTGAATGTTGAAACAGCTGAGTGCAGCCTATTTGTTGCTAGAGGTAATGGTTTAAATACATTTTAAAATTAATAAAGCCTCTGGTAAGAGTTTCCTTTGTTGCTTCAAAATTCAGTGTTTGGAGCAGTGGCCCAATGACTTGAACAGATACAGGTACAGAAATGGTAGGCTTATGGCTGGATGAATGTTCCACTGTATCTGAATTTGATGACGTCTGGACTGCCGGTTGCCGATCCGGAACCGACGATGTAGAAGTCGGAGAGAAACCAGATTTCTTGGAAGCACTCTTCAGTTTTTTGGTTGGCAGGAGCGCGAATAGCACTCAAATATACCTGTACTTCTTGTATATTTGACAGCCTTTGTAGTTGGCCGGGTGAGCTTGGCTGCAGTTTGTACAGGTAACAGGGGTGTCTCGAGGTTTTTTTTCACAATTGGAGGTAAAGTGGGCCCCAGCGCATTTTACACAACATGGATCATTGTAGCAGATGAATTGTGTATGGCCAAAAAGTTGGCATTTGAAACATTGCAAGTATATATGATAGCGGTACTGTTCAATGGAGACCCTATAGTGACATAAATGTTCAAGATTGTAGATCTTCTGAATGTAAAGGTGCGTTCCAGAGTAACCAGAAACAGTGGTAAATGGATCTTCTGATGAGTATTTGGATCTTATTTGAACATTTGATTGACTGCGAGAACTGGAAAATTATGGTCCTGCTGTATATCTTTAATGTCGGTGTCATGAGGCAATTTCCGGATTACGACTTTGTGTGGGCGGTCCTTTTTAGGGATGTCAGTGGCGAATTTTACATTGGTTTGTAGGCAATAAGCCTTAAGCTTGTCAAAGTCAGCTTGTATCTCCGTTAAGATAGGAATGTAGTTCTTTCCATGGCTGATCCCTGGCATAATTGAACAAGTTGCAGTTAATGTGCGAGTGTTTACTATACATTGCCGGAGGTTTAGGAGACTTTTTCGGGACTGGTAGCTGGCCGTTGGTATCCCCGGAGTCATGATCTTGAGAATCCAAAGAATCAAAACGGTTAGTAGTTTCAGTGGCTTCTGAGCGAACAGGAAACGTGGTTTAACTCACTTCCTGGGATGTTTAAAATCATCAGTAACCATAATAGAGGCTTCTTCATCAGAACTGGCTAAAGTAAGGGAGCGTTCAGATGGCGTGTTAGAAGGTGTAGATCTACTGAAGGAAACAGCGCTCCCGACCTGTAAAATTTTCTTGACACGGTGGGCAGGCACGTGTGTGTGATATGTCGATACTTACCGCTATTTATTCGTAAAAATGTTCGGAATAAAAAGTTACGATTACAAACTTTGACGCCAAACTTTCTGTGAAGCAGTGATAACCACAGATGCGGAATTTGGCATTGATCACTTCTCATTAATAGAGGTGTTTCGGCTATAGAAATTGGAGGTCACGTGTAGGATGTGCACTAAATAGAGTTATTACAAATGGGAGTTCGGTCATGTTGTTGAGTTTATTTTCCAGTTTTCATTTGTAGACATGGAAAAGCTCAAGTTCTTTGTCGTACCCTCTTATTGATCGATATAGTTACTATGATTAACAAAGAAAACGGAACAAGTAGGCCTAAGTTAATGTTGCATTCAGTGACCTACGGATGGTAAAGCAATAGGACCAGAAAGAGTGACCACTTAGTACAGTTTTCGCTAGTGTAAATTTACTAACAGTAGGCTACACCTTATTGTGGTTCGTAAGAATGTCTTTCTAAGCATCTCTAAGAGTCTTGGTTTCATTCAGTCAAATTATGTTTTCATTTGGAATGTTAGTTATGAAGGATGAAATGAAGAACGAATGTAGGGAAATTGAAATAAAGTTTTTTTTTAATTTAATGAGCAATATAGTAACTGTTCGATACTTTGTTGGGAAAGACATAAGGTAGGTTCCAATGTTTATAAAGAAGTTTGATACCAGTGGTAATTATACGGTACCCTATACATCTTATGTCACAAACTACAACATTTCGTTCCTGAGTTCAAGCTCATATAGTCTATTTCGGTATTGGTTGCAGACTTACAGTGACTGCTAGACAAGCTGAAAGAAATTGATCGTGTTGTTAAAAAAAATATTTATAGGTTCCAAGTCGTACCTCAGTCGAATATAATCTAAGAGCAATAAAACCAAAACGTTCTCCATAAAATATTTTCTCTATAAGATTGAATTGTCCAGAAACATCCTCAAGTTTGATAGCAATTGAATTTACTTTCGTACGAAGTCTGTTGACAGGTTGAATATAAAAAAAATGTGTATGTACTGTTTTTTTTTAAACTGATAGTCTTACCTCATAAAAGCATGTTATTTTTCTTAGTAGCTATTTCAGTATGTAGTTTCGAAGGTAGTAAATATTCAGAATTTTACAACCCGTGGACAGTCTATTTTCCGTCCATGATACATTATGGAAAAGCGTTTGTTTTCTTAATTTTGTATTGCAATTTCATTTAATATGTCGATTGCACTTTATGAAAATGGAGTATTGTGTGTTAAATTATCCTAAATTTGTGTAAATTTCTGTCAGAGTATCAGAGTACATAAGCAGAGTTTCTACTACAACATTTTGATACCTATTCAGTTACAGTTTGGAGTAAATAAATGATTTTCTATTCTTAAATTTCACAGATAAACTAAGAGCGTTTCTGAATTAATTAGTTTGGAAGTTCCAACATTTTTTGTACTTTCTTTTCAAAGATGTATGTCTTGAATTCAGACACATTGGATGAAAGAAACGACAATTCTTTCACATTTTACAGCACATTTTGCTGACCTTAAAGAGTAATGTTTTGATCACTTATCTGCACTTGAAATATGCAAAATTTAAGCAAACTTAGTTTTACAAGTAAACGTGAATTAATAAACAGTTCCACAATAATAGAAAAAAGTAATAAAAGTTGCAGCGTCTAACCTGGGCCGTCTTTGCAATAGCCTTAAGTAACTAATTTACGAAGAGCACATTAACTCCGTACGTTTATTCGTTAGATATTGGAAACGTTTTATGGCTAAGTGAGTAATCCTAGTGATATGAGGACTAATTTTGAAAAACAAAAGATGTACAAGTGGTGTTATAAAAGTGATCCTGAGAGAAGTGTCCAAGTGTACACAGCAGCCGTACAAAATACATTTAGGCAAGAATCTAATTCTTCCGAGTATTACGATCTGGAATGCGACATTCATTCATACGGTGGCTCAGTTGGTAGAGCGCTCATCTCTGGTGCTAGGGGTCATCGGATCGATCGCTGCTCATGCCATGCGGGCTTTGTGGTGAACAAACACCGTGTGCGTGGGTTTTCTCGGGGTGCTCCAGTTTCCTCCCAATTTCTTCATTCCACCAATTCATCCCATCATCACCCATACGGCCTGAGTCATAGTTGCCTAAAGGCCTTAAAATAAATTCAAATTCGACCGTAGTATTGTAAATATTGTGCTTTTTTGTTTGTTGTTATCTGCAACGTAAAATTCAGCTGGAGTGTTTCCGGAATTTCAAGGGCGTGGTCCCCAAAGCATTAACCGTGTGACCGAAATGAGATCTCGAACATATTTTTTCTCTTATGCTTGGAAATGTTCAGAAATTCCGTGGCAAGCTTAGCTAACCTGTATCAATTATATTTCTAAAAAAGAAAAGAAAAGAAAAGAAAGAAATTGGGAAAATCAATCCATGTCTCCTCAAAGAGGAGCGAATTATCAGCTGATCGGCGCGTTTGATGTTTTTTGTCGTACTCTTTTATGATATGTCGGTGAATGTTTCATTTATTTTATGAAATGCAGAGAATGTTGGCTAATATTTGCAGACAAATGTAGTATTTAGGAATGTTATTATTAAGATGTGTGTATAGTTTTTAATTATATATGTTTACCTAGAAATGTGCTGAAACGTGAACGTAAAAGGGTTTCCTAAATGTTGATATAATTTGTGTTTATCTCAGACTATCAGCTGGGAACAGCTATCACTGTTACTATGGTTCTGTTGTTTATTGGGCCAGAAACCTTAACTAGAGTCAGCTAGTACTTAAGATGCCATTCACTTCCCGCTATTCTTTGATGTTTTTAGCTCACAACTGTCAGTCCTCAACCTCTTAATCACGCTCTGCTTCAATTCATTAGAAAATCGTCCAATCTTGTATCCGTATGTAAATCGTAGGCTTCCTTGATGACTCCTTATAAAAGAAAACTGGAATATGTACACCAATGAGTGAGTAACGGTGCATTTTTTATGACAGTCCAGGGCGTAGACTTCTGCAAAATCATGATAAAAGCAAAGGTATTTCAGTGTCCATGAAATATCTCAAATATCTTCTAGCCAAGTATTGTTTAACGTAGTTCTATATCCATTCAATAGGTAACTTTTTTTTTGTCTTTCACATAGGAGCGTTTCGAATAATAGTAAATCCACCAGACGACACAGCATTAATGTATTTTTTGTGTGGTTGCTAGGCAACAGGAAAAGGGAAAGTGTAAGACGTAATTTTTTTCTCGTTCATCCGTCGCTGGTGTTTTAGTATGTATAAATTTTATTTAACTGTTATCTTCAGTCTAATCTGCCCTTAAAGATAATGAAGCTATATGATTGTTAATTTGCTCACAGAAATAACAATCACAGCAGCTCCTTTGTGATATTGGAAAGACTAGAGGAGTATTGTATACTTGGGTGTGTGTATACGGTTCAATTTCTTATGCAAGCTAATAAATTGACTTTACTTAAATTGTACCGTAGTCAAGTGTTTCAAAGCAGCAGGTGTTAGTTTAATTCACTTTCTGGCAAATCCGCCGAGGGACCTCATCCACCCGGTATTTTACTGTAATGTTTCTTTTGTCCAATATTTTTGTTTAATTATCATATAAAGTTTATTTGAAGTGTTCCAAGTTTACTGTTTCATTTTTTTTAAGTTGATAATACTATGCCAGGTAACTCCAATTGTGGTGTTTATAAGTCGCACAGGATAGGAACGTAGAATATCTTTTTTTTAGCTCTAGAGAACCTATCAACGATGCATCATAAGAGTACTTTCTTAGGGATGTAGCACGTGATTTTCCCCATCTGCGTTCTCGGTTCGAATCCCGAACACGCTCATGTTTGGCGTCATTACAGAAACTACAACTAATAGGGGGAAGCATTTGCATTGTTTTGACTAGGCTTCCTGATCCAAGGGAAATGATGATGGCATTCATGTGACTACGTCCCGGTATGAAAAGTTAGTGATTTTTATTTGTATATTTGCTGCAAGCGTCTCGATAAGCGACGTTTCGATACCTTGCGCGGCACCGAACGGTTCTTAAGTTCGATTCCTAAGAATATTACCGGATCTTCACAAACATTTCCGTTCCTATCCACCTCACTGCAAGCCACCTCCCTAAAGACCTAGATTCCGTATCGGGGAGTGGGATTGTGTTCCATGTCGAGTCGTTACGTATTCTTTGAAAATTAATTTGTCGCAGTATGCATGAGCTTCTCACCAAAGCTCAAGGAAACAGAGATGTTAGTAACTTTGCATTCAACCCAGTTGCTTGACTTTTTCCGGGAAACTGGTCGAAGCTTTGTGTTACCGTTTAAGTATTTTTAGTACGTTATTTTTTATCTATTTAGAAGACTGTATAGGGACATTACACCTTATATAAGGACGTTTTTTCGAAACACATACGAAAATAAACTAATAACAACAGAACTCAGAATGTGAAAGTTTCAAATCATATTTTTTGAAACTATACTTGAAGTAAAATTTTGCATTGATTTTTTTCTTTGCTCCCTAAGAATAAATGGCAACTTGAAATGTAACCAGCCCTGCTATTACTAATTTCTCGTAATAGAATATTAAAACATTGGTTTCTGTGTTGATTATTTCTAAAATAAATTTATTATTTGGCTATGATTACATTTTTGTAAATATCAGTTGTTACATAGTTGTCCGGTTAACATTGAGTATCTATACGTCATAATCAAATAAAGAATTCAATTTAGATTTAATCAATCAACATTTACACATGAAATTTACTCAGCGACCACTAGCTTATGCCCCTCGTAGAATTCACTGATACTCATTTCAAACCTTTTACCGTAATCGCTTTGGGCAATTGAAAGCAAAATCAATGTTCTATCCCCATATGTCCGTTTAAACAAACATTGGAGTTTTCATTTCACGAATTTCAAATAGAGCATTGGACATTTATCTCAGAGGTCCTTCCTCATTAAAACAATGCATTATAATGTAAAGAGGCCTCTCTCACTATAATCTTTAATACTAGTTTTAAAGATATTACTAAATTAGTAATGTAATGATTACAAATTGAGCTATTTATTTAACACAATGTAATCAGAGCATGATTCAAGGATTTTGGTTAAAATAATGTCGACTTGAACAATGCACATCTTTATGTAGCATTCTTTGTTTTCGGCTTGTGATTTTTTTCTGAAAAGTGCTTTTGGTCCGTAAGTATATATATATGTGAAGTTTCATAGTCTGAATGGTTATCCGATTATGTTTGGAAGGAGATTCGTCTCCGTTGATTTAGTGCTAATCAAGCGACATATAAATATGAATTAATATTTACAGATTCGAAGTAAGTACTGAAATGTTAATTTGGGTATGTATCAATAATGTCAATATATTGCTGTTCAATTGGTGGACTAAAGTTTGCTCATTTTCCCTTAAGGGAATAATAAATAATTACCCGAAATATATCGTATCGTTTCATAATTATAAGAGTATCTTTCACAGTAGTTGTTGTGGTCCAGAGATGATGTTTAGATACTCCCCCAGAGATAAAGTTACAAATAATCTCGTCAAACGTAATATCGACCAAGATATTTCTGATTATTGAGAAATACATACTTTAGTAATATATAAAACTTTATGTTTTTACAAATAAGATAATTTTAAGTACCGTAAAGTTAATTCTGAATAATAAAACAAACTTTGGATTGATGGTTACGGGATTTTGTGAAGATGTGATTAATTTAGTGAGCACTGTCATTGATTTTTTTTCTTCAAAATTAAAGTATTAGTACTTATTCTTCCGCTAATTGTTTTGGGTAATATATATTTTATTCGAGAAAACAATTGTAAATTTGGATCATTGATAAAGTTGCAATTAACAAAATACTATAAAACAATGCCATGTTAAATGTAATATCAATGACTGAAGTTAAAATTAATAGAAGTATTTGGTCATCATTGCAGGTTAATTCAGTAGGTTTGATAAAGTGCGTTTTTATCCATCCCACCTTTTTACATTTTAAGGATAATAAATTTAAACTAAGACAAAAAAGAAAAGACGAATGGTAATGAAGAGCGCTAAATTTAGAGATAGAGCAATTTACAGAACTTTACTGAAAACTGTGATTGTGAAGAAAACTAACTCTTAACTTTTAGTATCCAAATTCACAGTTTTAATTTGAATTTTGATGTAATTTTTAAGACCTCTAGGCAATTTTAGCTCAGCCCAACGCAGGTTTACAGCTCTGAGAGACAAATGACGGAAGAAACATATGAAAATCTAACTTAAATACTTGCATTTTCTGAATTATATATTTAATGCGTTTATAATTTTTGACTGAATGAACTTCCTCTATTTAAGATTCTTTATGTTAGGCACTTCCAATTATTCGCTTTCCCATTTGATGGACGTGAAAAAGGTTTCTATTTACATTTACTGTGACTCGCTAACCCATCACCGGCTTGCAAAGATTTTCCGGCAAGATTAATTTTATGTGATATAAGTTAGATTTAGTGTACGTAACACGTACAGATTTTTCATAAGTTCCTCTCATGTTTATGCTAACGGAGCTTCTTTTTCGCCCATAAGGTTAGCATGGTGTATATGGAATGCAAGAATGAAAATGTCTAAGATAAAATATTTTATTTCCTCTATTCTGGAGAGGATTAGGCTAATGATCAATTAACACCAGAACAACAAATAGAACAGTTGTAGTTCGCGCATAGGCAGTTCCAAACAAGGTCAATGCGCCAATATCTCGTTCTTTTGTCTGAGTGGGGATTCTGGGAACGTGCATCACGCCTTTGTCTACAAGTTACAACGGACACTTGAAGTCCATAGGTAAGTGAGTTTTTGTTAAAAAAAATGGCAAGTGACAGTGGTGTACGGAGGCGAAAATGTGTGAACAATCCAAACTCTTTGTGTTACATGTGTGGGTATTATACAATAAGAAGCCAGAAGCAAAATATTACGTCATTTATAAAAAGCTTGTACTTGGCATATTTTAAGATGAAGTTAGGTGATCAGGACAAGAATTTTGCACCTCATATTGTGTGTAAAACGTGTATAGAAAACCTGAGGCAATTGTACCAAGGGTATTGCCATCAATGCCATTCGGAGTTCCAATGTTTTGGCGGGAACAAAGAAATCATGTTGATGACTGTTATTTTAGTTTCTGTAAAGTGTCTGGTTTCAATAATAAAGAAAAACACTTGTGTATCCGAGTCTTCCATCAGCCATAATACGTGTACCACATGGGCCCGATATTTCTATTCGAAAACCACCAATAAAGGTACCAGAGAGTGTTTCTTCAGCATCTTCAAGTGCGGACGAAGGTGATGATGATGTCTTTATACCTAATGTTGAAGATAAAACTCCACATCTTTCAATCGGTGTGACTTAAATGATTTGGTGCGCGACTTGGGTCTTACTAAAGAAAAGAGTGAACTTTTAGGATCACGATTAAAAGAGATAAATCTTTTACTTCCTGGGACAAATTAATATTGTTACAAAAATCGGGAAGATGAATTCAGACAGTTTTTTATTCAAGAAGGAGAACTTGTGTTTTACTGTGATATCCCTCGCTTGATTCGTCATCTTGTAATTGTTTACCAAGCAAAGGACTGGCGTTTATTTATTGATTCGAGTAAAAGAAGTCTCAAATGTGTTCTTCTGCACAAATGGGAATGAACTTGCTTCAATGCCAGTCGCCCATTCAACATCTCTTCGTGAAAACTACCACAATTTTGCCAAGGTTTTGCACAAAGTGAAATACAATAATGATCACAGATGGTTACTGTGCTGTGATTTGAAAGTGTGTGGTATCATATTGGGACAACAAGCAGGGTATACAAAGTTCCCTTGTTTTCTTTGTGAATGGGAATCTAGGGACGAGGATAGACACTGGTTAGTTTCCGAGTGGCCCAAGAGGAAACATTTCTTGCCAGGAGCAAAGAAAAAAAAATCATTGTAAATGATCCATTAATTGATCCTCAAAATGTGTTATTGTCCCCATTACATATAAAACGGAATTATGAAGCAGTACGTTAAGAGTTTTCACAGAAGTAGTCGGTGCTTTCGTCACCTCTGTCAGAAAGTTCCAGGACTGTCTGATGCCAAAATTAAGGAAGGTGTTTTTGACGGCCCCCAGATTCGGAAGCTTATGAAAAATCGTACAGTCACTACTACGATGAACGAAACACAGCTTCAGACATGGGAATCATTTAAGGATGTTTCCAACAAATTCCTGCATAATGTTAAAGATGGCAACTACTAACAGATTGTCAAAACTATGCTGTACCACTTCCAGAAACTAGGTTGTATCATGAACTTAAAATTACATTTCTTGCACAGTCATGTGGACTATTTTCCTGAAACTTTATGGGCATTCAGCGAGGAACACGGATAGTGGTTCCATCAAGACATAAAATAAATGGAACGAAGATATCAGGGGCGATGGGACGTCTCCTTGATGTCAGGTTACTGCTGGTGTCTAGTGCGAGATAACCCTACTCAGGAACATACGCAAATCTACTCAGCGCTCATTCACATCAAAACGATTTTAAAAAAAGTTTTCTTGTGGTGAGATTCATACCTTTTACGAATTAACCTGTTACATGAAAGTAATGTTTTTGTATATTCACTGCAATTTGATCATGTTCCATTCATATTTCACATATTGTATACTATGGTACTTTGTATTGAAATTACAACAATCTGTAAAATTTCCATTTCATATAGCAACAAAACTACGTGATAAGCAAAAATGGTTTGAATATTTGAAATTAGCATACCTCAATTAGGTTAATTTATCTCTTCAACCTTTTGCCGGAGAAAAAGGTTTTATTTTGCAGGCCGGTCTCATAGAGCATTCTAATGTTCCTGGTTTCTACAGTTGTCTACTTCGATAACAATCTCCTTACGCTTCGTGTTACAGAACTAACTGGTTTCTCCTGCTGTTAACCTCCATCTAAAAATTTACTACTTGAATTCTGTTATAAAAACTTAAACCAGAAATTCCATTAACAGAAGGACTAATACAGTTCCAACAAAATCCTATATTATGTGAATGAATATCCGTGTTAACTACGATAACATACGTTAGTGATACTAGAAAACAGTTAACTAGTCACTTTTCTTGAGATTGTTTGATGTAACTGTTCGTTGAATTTTTCTTAGCAAATTTTCGTGAATTCTGGTGCAATTCCCGTTTGCTGCTGAAAAGTCCCTATGTTGTTCATGGCAGTGTTTCAGACGACCATGATTTGGATACTGACTCATCACTGGGCTACACATTTTTGGCGACCTCTTTTTTATCTGAATTTTTTTAGTGTTTCTTATTTCACTTTAGTGGTACTAATTATGAATACAATATTCATTTCCCTGAACTGTCGATATTTTTTCTGTGATAATTTTTACGAACATTAGTACTGTTAAATTACAATACTTTAAATTGCCTTTTAGCATCCTATCTCCTACAGTTTTATCCCAGAAATAAGTGAAATATGATATCTAAAGAGAAGAATGAATAGTGGGAAATATATTTCCGTCAAATAAAATAGTTATAGATCACCCGAACAGAATAACACCAAAGAAGTCACATGTGAAAAACTCGCACTTTCTTACTTAAGGAACTGAGTTTTACTGCAGCTCGACAACGCCATAAATTTCCAGCTAAATGTTGTGTTGCAAAGCTCCTATTTCAAACATATACTATAAACAAGCTAATCTTCACTATGCTTGGAAGTACTAATACAAATTTATTGAATTTTTTAAACTGTTTTCAGCTTTAGAGGGGAATTTTTACAGCATATATGAAAATATAAAGATATGGGCATTTACTCAGTGATAAAGTAATACAAATTTACAAAACTTTGCATTAACCGTGCAATTTATATTGAATTAACCCTCACAATTTGAGAGTGAACATAGGTGTTGTTTCTCTTATCTGACGTTAATGCATCATCTCGAACTAATGACCAAATGCCATCTCATTGCGGTGTAACAGTTGCTAAATTTGGATGTGAAAACGGTACTAAACGTGAAAACAGTAAGAGTTATTTCAATGACATTCTATAACCAAAAGGTTTAAAATGATGAATCAAAAATCTACTAATTGCTTGTAATTTTTACTCCCATGTTTACCACGAAATCCTTTCAGTATCGGTGCAAAAGCTTTTCAAGGATTGTTCTTAATGTGCATAAGATAACTAACGACACATTCTTGTGTTATAATAAAGAGCAGCTGAATAAGGGTTCAATGTTTTATTAAAAATTATTTCAGACGTACCAATTTAATGTCGAGTGGAGGAAGTAACATTTTCTGGCTTTGAACTAGAGCTTCGTTGTACCATCGTGTGTTCCAGGAAGTACTTCCTTCATCTCTGATCAAATTTCTCGGTATAGTGATGATTTGTAGCTCTGCTATCCCAAAAGCAAAGAAATCAATAA
Source organism: Lepisma saccharinum (assembly GCA_022664845.1). NCBI lineage: Eukaryota > Metazoa > Arthropoda > Insecta > Zygentoma > Lepismatidae > Lepisma > Lepisma saccharinum. The sequence continues at coordinate 20,362 of JAGDQP010024913.1, forward strand.
TATTTAGTATTGAATATATTTTAAATATCTTATTTTTACAAAACCAATCATTGGCCGATTGGGTTTGAAATTTCAAAGGAAAAGTCATCATCTTAAAATCCCATACATAGATTTCATACTCAGTCTTTTCCAAGAGCATCTTGGCAATTTAATAATTCTCTTTCATGTGGAATGAAAAGATAACTGGTACAGAAGGATGCAGAAAAATGGCCTTGACGCTTAGCACTGAACTAACTACTAAATGAGACCATTCTTCTGGACGATATGCGAAGATGAAATCTTGAAAGAGGCCATTAATATAGTAACAGAAACATATACCTGCCTCAGTTCTGAAGCAAGTTACAAAAAATTAACGTCTACTTGCGTATTTAGATATTTTACGTGATGGAAAAACGTACCATCCTTTCATTCACAAAACAATAAGCTTGCTTTTGATTTAGGAAGATCAAGATCTCTGACTAGATCACTCTTTTTTATTGACTTAGCTGCAGTTTCAACACAAAACTTGCATCACGATAAGATGTTTCTTCCAATACTTTATCCATTGATGAAAACTCTGGTTGATGGAAACATAGTTCTGGTACTGGTGCAATGAATGATGGTAAACAGTAGCATTCTAACATTTTGTATTTTATGTTCTTATGGTATCTAATGTAAATCATTATTCATAGTCATTAAGATGATTGGTGGGTTATCTTCAACTTTGAGGGACTGCAAACTGCACAAACGTTTTGGTTCCCGCCATGAATTTTTAACGTAGTTCTCCGACTGCCACAACATACATGCGGATTCCAAAATATGTCATGTTCACCGATCGACATTCCGAAATATTATTTATATGCAAAATATTGATCCTTGCATAATGATATGTTTGAGTTGTTTCGGACTTTTACAGTTCTTGCGAATTTATCAGAAAGAAAATTATTGCATTTTATGTTTTAATGCTCTATAACACAACACATAAGAAGACTTACTCAAAACATTTCTCCAAACGACGATCTTAAGCAGAATGCCCTTCGGCTAATATATATGAAAGCATTTTTTTTTCTCGAAAATTAGAGGAAAGAAATAATAGCTGATTACTTTGATCAAATAAAGAAAATAAATAACAAAAATATTGAAGGAGTATGCCATATTGTACTGCCTTCTAGTATCAATCTTCGTAACTGCCATCAACATACATTAAAAAATACAATATTTTCATCAAATCAAAATTGGCCGATTGCTTCTGAAATTTCGACATTAGAAGAAAACTAGTATCAGATTCGTAATAGCACATCAAAATCATTTAGAAAATGTTAAAATATACAGATAAACAATTTCTTGTTGAGATAATCAGATGATCTCAATATCTTTGTGAAAGAAAGGAGAGAAAGAAAAGCATGAATATGAATTCGATGTTCTTATGGTTATCGGGTACGGATTTCGAACCTGTGAATTAGGATTTACCGACGTTTCCGTTGATTTTTCCTCACAATTAGTCCATGATATTGTGGACGTAAATACTGACGAATTGATCTTTTTTTTGTACATATGAATATTGAGGTTTCTAGCTTGTAGTTCTAGCTTGACTCATTTTCGCCTCTCGTTATCCCCAAAACTTCATTAGCTATTTTGACCAGCGAAATGGTAGCTCAGCGTCATCAACAACCAAGATGACGCCACAGAATCGATCAAAAGACCTGTTTCACCATATGTGACTACCAAATCGGAAACGCGAGTATATGTATGTATTCTGTGTGTGTGAAATGGAGGGAGGGAGGGATGAACAGACACCGGTGGGAAGGAGGAGAACGAGTATGGGGTGACATCAACAGAGACTTTCAATTAAAATATATAGGAAACACTGCTTTCTGCTCTGATACAAATGCTTTCAATTTCTGCCACGGATGTCGATCTATAGTTTACAATGTTTCAAATTTTGCAGTGCTTGGTAGTAAACATTCATTGATCCAGCGGGTCGCTTTCCCGTTTCCCGTCGTTTCAATATGCACATAACGAATAATCAGCTTCTAAATTCGGTTATATTCTTGTGGACTGTAAAACAGAATAAGTATGTAAGTTTTACATTGAAAGAACAATCTTGAAAAATAGCGATTTACATATTTAATATTAATTCTTTTGGTTCATTTTGGTAAAATAGCATGAAAGTTAAGACTTGTTTGTGTACATAAGAATATTGAGATAACACGTGATAATTTATTTATAAAAAATGCGAGAAATAGTTCCTGAAAATCACAGGTAACTTAGTTTAATAGCGCTTAATTAAATCCATAATATGTTGTAATCAATTGTGGAGAAACAAAAACTCAAGAAAGAGGAACAAGCAAGTTCTGTTTAAAATATTAACATTTCTATTATTTTTCGCCTCTATGATACTTAATGAGGAAGTGCGAAAGAAGGTAGGAGATAGACGAGCAATACTGGATACAATGAAGAGAGATATAAAAGCTAGTTAGCACATTGGGTACACAGAGATTGTGTACTGAGGGATGTAATTGAAGATATGTTTAAGAGAAAATGAGGAACAAGAAGACGACGCAAATCGTATTCAGAGATAAAAAGAAAGGTGAAACGTCTGGGAGAATAGATTAGCTCAACGTACCTTGAAGGATCTCTACTTTGGTGCTGGTGATGATGATGATGAAAATATGATCATTCGTTTAAATTGAAAAAAGGCATTCTTCTATTTTTTGCTTCACTAAAAGTCGAAAGAGGCCCCTGTCGTTCAGTCTTTATGAACGGTTTCACTAATACAAGTGCCATGAATATTTTTCTTTTATTTCAATCGCAGCGAGAAGCATATCATTATTTTGTTGATTATTGTTATATATTTTACATAATCATTTTAATCAATCGATCCCGGAAATTTAGGCATTAAATCCTTGCAAATAGGGAGACAAATAGGCATTAAACACCTTAAAAATAGGAACTTAAAGTTGAAAGCAAAAGGTCGTGGTGCAATAACATCAGCATGCACGGCAGTGCATGCAGCCAAGTTCTCCACGTCACAAAACGTCAGCACGGCCAGAAGCATATTATACAGGAACAAGAGTTTTGGGCGAAATCGGCGATTTCGAGGCCTTGTAAGAAAAAAGATGTTAAAGATGGGAATGTGAGCTTTCAAAGGTAAGATGATATGGGAAATATGTGTAGGTGTGTAAATTTCATAGGCGTAGCATGAAGCATATTCCAGTTGTGGACCCCAGGAAGTGTGTATTTTAGGATAACTAACTCATTCACTCACACTCACTCACTCACTCACTCATCATATTGTTCAGGGTGTTCTGAATTAGCTAGAAACATGAAATTTAGCGTGAAGGTGGAGGTGATAAGTAGATAAAGGAAAAATTCAGACATTTTCAAAAAGTTGCCATCTTTAATTCAAAATGGCCGCCAAACCTAAAATTTCAGAGAATACACAGCCTAAACGGTTGAAGCTAGGAAACCGAAATTTGGTATGAAGGTACATCATCGCTAGTAGGTTTAGAAAATATTACAAAATATTGAAGAAGTTGCCATCTTGGATCCAAAATGGCTGCTATAACGATATTTCTATAGAATACACAGCCTAAACGGCTGGAGAAAAAATAACGAAATTTGGTATGACAATACATTATTATTAGTCGGTTGGGAAAATATTTAAAAAATGTCTACAAAGACGCCATCTTGGATCCAAAATAAAATATGACGGTATATTATCATTAGTAGGTTAGGAAAATATTACATAATATCTCCAAAGACACAATCTTGGAACCAAAATGGTGGACCTCATATCCATTTTCCACATCGTTTGATCTAGAGATACGAAATTTGGCATAAATGTGTATTATCAAGAATAGTTTAGGAAAATATTACATTTTGAAAAAAGTCGCTATCTTGGATTCAAAATGGCAGCCCAAAAAACATTTTTCACACCGTTCAAGATGGAGAAATGCAATTTTGTTATGAAGATGTACCATCACGATTAGGTCACGTCAATATAAGATAATGTTAAAAATGTCTCCATCTTTAATCCAAAATGGCCTCCCAAAATCCATTTTCCGAACCACTCAAGCAAGATAAACGAAATTTGGTATGAAGATTTACCATCACGAGTAGGTTACAATAAATGAGGCAAACCACCGGGGGTATGGGAAAGTTCTGCACCAAGGGGTCGCAGTCTCCCGGAGAGTCTGGTTTCGATAAAGGAAGCGCAGTCCAGCAAAACTCCACAAGTTGTGGGTGCAGCCCGCCACGCCCAGCGAAGCAAGCATATCAACATGCACGGCAGTGCATGAGCCAAGTTCTTCACGTCAGAAAACGTCAGCACTGCCAGAAGCATGTTATACAGAAACAAGAGTTTATGGCAAAATCGACGATTTGGGGGCCCCGTAAAAAAAAAAGATGTTAAAGATAGGAATATGAGCTTTTGCCGTTAAGGAGATATGGTAAATGTGTGCAGATGTACAAAATTTCATATTCGTATCTTAAACTATGTTCTAGTTGTGGACCCCTGAAATTGCACATTTTAGGCTAACTGACTCACTCACTCACTCACTCACTCACTCACTCACTCACTCACTCACTGACTGACTGACTGACTCACTCACTCATCATATTGTTTAGGGTGTTTGGAGTAAGCTAGAAACATGAAATTTGGTATGAAGGTAGAGGATGATAAGTAGATAAAGGAAAAATTCCGACATTTTGAAAAGGTCGCCATCTTGGATTCAAAATGGCCGCCAAACCTAAAATATCAAAGAATACACAGCCTAAACGACTAAAGATAGAACAGTGAAATTTGGTATGAAACTACATCATCGATAGCAAATTAAGAAAACTTTTTAAAATTTTGAAAAAGTCGCTTTCTTGGATTCAAAATGGCCGACAACCCTAAACTTTTAAAGAATACACAGCCTAAACGGCTGCCGCTAGAATAACGAAATTTAGTTTGATAGTACAACATTATTAGTAGATTATGAAAATATTACAAAATATCTCTAAAGACGCCATCTTGGATCCAAAATGGCGGACGTCATGAATCCATTTTCCACACTGCTTGAGCCAGAGATACGAAATTTGACATAATGATGTATTATCAAGAGTAGTTTAGGAAAACATAACAACGTTTTAAAAAAGTCACCATCTTTGATTCAAAATGGCAGCTGAAATACCATTTTTCACATCGTTCGAGATAGAGAAATGAAATTTGGTATGACAGTGTATCATCACGAGTATGTCACGAAAATATAAGAAAACGTTAAAAATGTGTCCATCTTTTATCCAAAATGCCCGCCTAAGCCCCACTTTATAACGACTGAAACTAGAGAAACGAAATTTGGTATGAAGGTGTACCATTACGAGTAGGTTAGAATAAATTCTGCTCGTTTCCCTAGTAGGGTGCAGTTCCCAGCGGGAGCCTGATTGCGATAAAGGGGTGCGCTCCAGCGAGGCCATCTTGGAATTCTGGGGCCAGCGCCCCAATGAGGCGAAGCGAGCATATAAATTACACAAGTGTAAAAAGCTGCGAAATACGAGCAAAAGCACCAGAGGTGCAAAATGTCCAGGCAACTCCTTCAATCTTAAAAAGTGGTGAAATGGAATATGGATGAGCCTAGCTCCTCGCGCTAACTTCCAATACTCCTGCGTGTCCCACCAAGTTTTACTCGTCACAAACGTTAGCACTGCCAGGAACATGTTATACAGGCAGAATGTGGAAGTTTCCCCCATTCGGACGCAGCGCTCTGGAGTATGAGGAAATATCTGCATCATGGGGCGCAGTGCCCTGCAGATTCTGGTTGTGATAAAAGGGCGCAGTTCCTCCAAACTCCTCAAGTTCGATGCGCGGCCTACCGTTGGATTCTTGGCGCAGCGACGCGAGCGAATCGAGGCGAGTATCAACACGCACGGCAGTGCATGCAGCCGTGTTCCGCCTGTCACAAAACGTCAGCATGCTATACAAGAACAAGAGTTTATTGTGAAATCAACGATTTGGAGGTTCTGTAAGAAACAAGATGTTAAAAATTGGAATATGAAATTTCGAATTATGTCGGTATATCATCACTAGTAGATTACAAAATATCTGCAGACATCATTTTGAATCCAAAATGGCTGACTTCATAATTCATTTTCCAGACCGTTTGAACTAGAGATACGAAATTTGGCATAAAGGTGTATTAACAAGTGTAGTTTAGGAATACTTTACATTTTTGAAAAAGTTGTTAACTTGGATCAAAATGGCCGCACAAAAACTTTTTCCACACCATTCGAGCTATAGAAACGAAATTTGGTATGAAGGTGTACCATCACAAGTAGGTAACGGCAATGTAAGAAAAACTTTTTAAAAAGAGCTCTCTTTAATTCAACATAGCCGCCCAAATACCATTTTCCAAACCACTGAAGCTAGAGAAACGAAATTTGGTATGAAGGTGTACCATCACGAAAATGTTTCAATAAATCGATCAAACCACCGCTATGAGGGTGCAACCCCCGAGAGGATATGGAAAAGTTCTGCACAGCATGGGGCGCTGCCCCCAGAAAGTCTGATTACAATAAAGGGGGCGTAGCCCTAAAAATTTGAAGTTTGGGCGCACACGGAATTCTGGGGCAGCACACCCAGCGAGGCGAACCCAGTATATATATATACACGTATAAAAAGCTGTTGAAATCCGAGCAAAACACCAGATGATGTTCGAGCCTTAGGGTTGGTGGTGGTGGATTTTAGGGCCGCTAGCAGGAAGCAAATTTGCTATAAAGGTGTATCATCACAAGTAGGTTACAATAAATATGGCAAAGCTTCCCTATGTTTCAATAAATATGGCATTCCCATGGGTGGTGGGTATGGGGAAAGATCTGCAACATGGAAGCATAGTGTCCTGGAGAGTGGTTACGATAAAGGGGCGTAAATACCCAAAAACTCGAAGTTGGGGGGCGCAGCCAGCTACGGGGGGCGAGGACCTAAACGAGGCCGAGCGAGCTAGTATATATATTATACACGTACAAAAAGCTGTGAAATCCGAACAAAAACACCAGAGGTGCAAAAAGTGGAGCCAAGTTCTTTAGCCCTAAAAAG
>JAGDQP010024914.1:0-27414 GCA_022664845.1 Lepisma saccharinum
CAAAACATTACACACAAAAGTCTTAGTATCTCAGCTTTCCAAATGTCAAACTGAGAAAATACCGTCTCTCCCTCAGGTTTTTGAGGGTGGCTGTTCCAGATTTTCTTCAGGAAGGAAGGAGGTTTTCCTATAAATGTGTGTGTATGTGTGTGAGGATATATATGTGCTTCAGAGGGCGAACGAGGTCGCAGTTTGTGAAAGTTGAGTTGCGGTCTGGTTAAGCAACCTGACACCTGCCATTTTGAAGTTGTGACACGCAGCGCCAGCACCAAACAGAAAAAGTAAAGGGGGTGTTTCGCCCTGTTACAAGGGTAGTATATATGTGTCTGAGTGTGTGTGTGTGTGTGTGTGTGTGTTTGCGAATACGTGTATGTGTGTGTTTTTGCACAAAGATGCTTCCTTTGTCGAGATATCCACAGAGTAAATTAAAAACGTAACCAGAAAGAAAACTTGCCAAATGTTAATTTGAATGATTTTATAATAGATTACAGGGATATAGGCAGAATTATATCTGAAGTTTGAATTAAATTGAATTTATTTGACAGCCTTTAGGTATCTAAGGATCAGGTCGGGGATAGGGTAGGGAAAAGGACGTGGGAAGGAGCCTGCCAAGGCTTAATTTGAAGGTACCATGCCAGCCAGCATTTGCCTGGTGTGGACTGAGAAAAACCCATGGAAAAGCCTCAGTCTGAATGGTCAGCCGCTGGGATTGAACCCACGACCTCCCGATCATCCACTAGGCCACGGCTGCTTCATCTGATGGAAGACATAATCCTCATCTGATGGAAGACAATGGCACACCACCATCGGCACACCTTGTTCAGGGACCTTGAGGATCAGGACCTACCTTCGAACAGAACATGTATCATCATTATAAATGCCATATGTAAGTTAATGTTCGTATATCATTAATGTAAACCTACCGGAACGACTTCTTCCTTCGCTTTCAATCCGGTATCAATCGCCATATTTTGGGACTACATGCATTCCGGTTCGCTTTCTCTGCTTTTGTTTAGGCGGTAGTGTACAGTAGATTATGAGTACATATCGTGCAAAAATACCATAAAATAAGGTTATAACCTTTCAAAATTAAGAACGGTCTCATAAATCAAGTTCTCTGAACGAAATTCGGAAGTTTTTTTTTTTTTCTTCGACCTCCCCTATTTTCCGATATAGGCTCTGACTTTTGAGACACTCTGTTGTAACATCATGAATCGAAAGTTTAGTCCGTTTTTTACCAGAGCAGAACAGACATGAGTCCTTCTGTCTTTCCTTTTACCGTAATCTTAATGTCGGGTCGAGGCAGAAGAGAGTTAATTTGCAAACTGCGTTGGAGTCCTTAATGTCTTTTCCAGGAAAAAACATATACAAAAGAACGCCGTAATTCATTTCATTACTGATGTTAAGTTTTTAATGAAGCGGTTTCACTGGAAGCAGATTCCGACTCTATGGTGTCATTTTTCGTCAATAACTTGTTTGTTTGGCTAAGGTTTTATTTTTTTAACCACTAAACACCCAAAATGATAAGGATAATCTAGAAAACACAAGATAAATAAATTACTCTATTATCTAGCTTACCAGAAAATCAGTCGCAGTGGCTCAGACGGTAGCGCGTCTGACTACGAATCGGGCGGCCTGGGTTCAAATCCCGGCCAGGACACTGGAGACCTTTCTCGCAGTGTTCCCAAGCCTGGCGCTCTGAGGTGCACTCAGCCTCCTATCAAATTGAGTACCGGAATGTCCTTGGTATTCCTGGGCGCCTTGGGAAGGTAAAGGCGGTCGGGCGTGGGACCGACCATAGGTCAAGAAAATGTAGAGCGCTACCTCCACATGTCCCATGCAACGTTCACGGCGCGTGCGTATCGCACAGGGGATAGCTTTACCTTTTTTCATATATATAATAGTACACCAGAACAATTTCAGTGTTCAGACAATACCTTTATTAGACCAAGATAACACTGTAATGTTGTTAGGTTCCCATCGTAATATTTCCCTGAAAATACTGAAATATTTCCCGATTTTTATTTTAAAAAAATCCCGGATTCTAAGTTTTCTTTAAAAATTTATTGGATTTTTTTTAATGTGCAACAAAATTTCCGGATTTTAATTTTTTACGCTTTCACCTTTTCTTTGGCCCTAACTTTCCCGTTTTCCTGGAAATTTTCCTCCATCTGACAACACTGTGACACTGTGAGCACAGAAACATAACACCAGAAGTCCAGAGATACTTTTCTCAACGTTGCGCCAAACACATCACAGAAACTTCTCATTTAGAAAAAAAAATATAAAGGAAACGAAGTGTTTCATCTCGTTTCGTTTTAGAAAATAAACCATCTTTGTTTTGTTCCGTTATAATGATAAGATTTGGACTGAATTCAAGGAGGTTTTTCCCGCCTTTTTCGTTTTACATCAATTATTCAAATTTCAGTGCAATTAAACAGAAAATAATCTTCACATACTAAAGAAAAAAAATAACAGAAACTTTAAAACTAAATCAATACACTTTTTGGACAGTATCATGTCCCAAAGTGTTTTGACATAGTTTTGAACTTTCTGTTATTTTTTTCCTTTCTTTCAAATGAATGGTATTCATTATTGAAGTACCAACTAGAGCATGTGTATGGATACTTGTTCAAATTGATTGAACGTAACTCCGTGATTGAAAAACATTAAACTGAATATTTTTCAATAAAACATAATAGATTTTTCAACTTGATGTAAAAGTATCTAAAAGTACTTGGCGTTTCAAATACAGTACGGTAATCTTTTGGTAATTTCAACTTTCTTTGAAACTTGATCAAATGATCGGAAGATGGCGCAATGATTTAAACTTATTCTAAATAAGTAAATATCTGCATTGGGCTTGAGGAGTTTCAGTGTACTTTTTCACATTTATTTCAACATTTTTGAAACAATTCAAATGTTACATGAAAGGAAGCAAATCATTTGAAAAAACTTTTTAAAATACGTTATAGACATTCAGAACAATAAGTACTTAATTAAATTTAATTAATTGAGATACAGTTTGTTCATTTCCATCTTACACTTAGAGAATAATTACACTATTTGTGTGCTTTGGTAAATTATGATAAAATTATATCATTTTATTCTCTGTAGAAATTTTCTATCGGTTTGTGGGTATACGACCCGTAAGTCTCATGAGTCATGTGGGTTGCGGTGCTGTACGGAGCACGTCACTATTTGAACTCCCAAGCTCGCAAATAAGTTGACATCAGCAATTTGATGATCAGTAAAACTTAGTATTATATCTCCCTCCAGATTGTAATCTATAAATTTTATGAATCTACCATTAAAAGAGTGTGTATTGAATTGTTAAAACAATAAATTAAACACCAAATACTCTGAAAAAAAATCACAATTCCTTTTGGCTCATTCCACGCCACATCACCTGGTGCCATGTGCTCTCATATCTCAGATATTGTTCATTTTTCAAAATGTGAGTATGTGATTGATACCTATGACATAAGATCAAATTATTATTGTTTTCTGACAAAAACTAGGATCAGGAAATATTATTAAAAATGGCGGTTTCCGATTGATTTTGTCTATTACACATAATACGGCGAGCTAAAATTTTCTAGATCGAAATAAGACACACATGTGGTGCAGGGTGCCCCATAAAAATTATCACTTTAAATCGATTGCCCTATTATTAATAAATGAATTGTTTATTTGATAACCACAAAAACACCCTTTTTTATTTTTATAATATAACAAGTACTTCATTAAATCAATCTACAAGGAAAACAATATTAATTATGTGTTTGCTGTACTTTGCAAGCTATGGCTCGTCAAACCTATACGGCGTTAAAAATCACAAAAACGCAATTTCAACATACAATGATCATTTTTATGGAACATTGTGCACCACATGTGTAGGCCTATCTTATTTTGATCGAAAAAAAATAGCTTTAATTTGACACCAAGACAATTGATGTCAATTGATTGAAAAGTAAGACAATTAGAAAACTTATCTCAATCACCGCATTATCTGTAATAGAGAAAATTAATGAAAAACTGCCATTTTCAACAGTTCTTCTGGGTCCTAAAGTTTTTGTCAGAAAAATCGAAAAATGAAAAAAGGTAATTTGATCATAGGTTACTTATATAAAAAATGTAAACAATAGCTGAGATTTGAGAACACGGTCGAATATAAAAATCAGGCGTTTTGGGGTGGAATGAGCTTTGTTTAATGGACGGTAATTTGGTTAGTATAGGTACTCAGATGAACTAATTTGTTTTTACTGCAGGGATATTTTAAGGAGGAAGTTCGTGGGATATGGATCCAAGAAATGGGTATTTGTATACAAAATTACTATAAGGCGTAATTACATATTTAGTGTAATTACATAATTAGGATAATTACATATTTTATATCCATATACTCACCTTAGACCCTTGAAAAACAAACTGAATCCTCCCGGAAAGAAATCCTTGATAAGTATACACTGGATTTTCAATAAGTTGGTTTGAGTTTGTAAGTTAGTGTTTGAGTACCATCTCATAAGAATAACAAAATTGATATTATTTCAGATGCTCTGGTCTAAGAATTTTGTTTACACTTTCCATTTTCTGAGTTTTGATGAACAGAGATTAGACCAAATTTCTAAATCATATTCTAGCTTGAGGCTAGTCATACTTCTGTACCTAACTAATTCTATAACTTACGGAACTCGCAAGTTCATCGCCGCAGTAACAATCGTTCGCCATTAGATTCTATCGTGCAAGATCAAACCAGTTTTCATTATGGACATAAGATCTCTCTTAATGTTCTCGTTCCAACGATGTTTTGGTTTTACCAACGGCCTCTTTCCCTCCAGTTTATACCAACCACGATGGAATATTATCTTTGTTTGTCGCCATCAGAGCTACATCTTTGTTGCCATTGCTTATTCTTATAATATCGGGTGAAACAAACATACAGTTCGTGAAGTTCTTCATTATGCAGTATCCTCCATTCTCTGGTCGTCTTATCCTGTTTCTACCCTTAAATCTTTCTCAAAACCTTAGTTCACAAAAGTGTTAATGTGGCCGAGAACATCCTTGATGTTATTCTCATATTTGAAGGGTCGTGGGGGGAAAACAATGATAACCCACATTGAGCATAAATTAAGATATGATGTTAGGAAAATTCATTCTCCTTTGCCGACATATGCAGCTTCCCATAAACAAATCGCCAGTATGCTGCCATCTGTTGCTTTCAACTTGAAATCTTCCCACAATTCAATTCACGTAAGTGTTACCATTGTATTTGTGTACTCAGCTCATTTTTTTTAGAAAAAATTAGGGTTAGCATTGTTTCACCCCATGGCCTTCATTTTATAACACATTTCATATAATTTTTAACATTTTTTTTAATCCAAAAATAAATCCAAGATATCATATCAAATACAATAATGATAATATTAAACTAGGCACATTTAGACAAGGAAACAAAATTTGAGCGACTTCGAACTGGGAGAACTAACGTCACACAGAGAAGGCTTTATGCAAACAAGACGACGTAACAAAAACAAAACACTGCATGAAATATATTGTGAAAAAAAAATTAAGGAAGACACGTGCATACTCTGTTATACAAATACGAAAAACAATTCAAGATATGGATACCACAAACGAATGCCCACTCATGACCAAACGGAATATCAGGACAGCCACAAACAAATACCGTGAAAACACCAAAAACTAGCTAGTAAATGTAGAAAAAAGAACCAAAGATGACCGTATTACGAATACAAACCCTCGAGAATGTCTATGTAATGGAGAAATAACACGTGTTTATACAAAATAATAATAACAATAAAAAACTTTTTCAAGACATATTCTTCTTAAACAATTCGTACTGAAAAGTAAAACAATAATTTTGTTTATACATGAGTAAAAAGAAAAGCATGGGACGCGCTTTCATTTATAAATTCTTGAATTGGCGCGCCCCATGCTTTTCCTTTTAGTCATGCATAAAGAAAAAAATAGTATCAATTGTTCAAGAAAAGAATTACTTTAAAAAGTTTTGTTATTTTATTTAGTTATTTCAGTGTTCAAATACTTTTTCTCAAGCTAATGTTTAGTGACCCAAATCCTAAAGTGTTCTGCAACCAGTCAAACGCAACATCGTTGCAGGCTAGTATATATAAAGAGGTCCATATTAAAAAATATTAAATTATGCTTTTAAAATATATAAATATAGAAATATATGAAAGTAACAATGGAATATTGTATTGTGACTTACGTCACTGTGCAAAATTTCATCATTGTATGACGTCGAGAAATGGGCTAAATTAACGTTGCCAGATTTGAGGACACCACAAACCATTTTGAACTAAAGAACGTAATAACGTACCGTACACAGTAAAAATAGCTATGTTAATTCAACACAATGCGGTGTCCTAGCATAACTACCACTTTTTGTGTTAAATCAACACAACATACAGTGTTGATTTCGGTACTGGGAGAAAAAAAAGAAGTTACGGCTGCAGCGAGATTTGAATACGGGTTACTCAGTTAGAAGTTGAGCGTCTTACCGACTTGGCTAAATTGTCAGGCAGAAAGAACACTAGATTCAAACAGTATAGAGGGTAAAATATAATGTTGCTGAACCCTAAACACAAACAAAGTTACTCTCACGATTTATGCCATGATTTAATCACTTTTCCATTGGTCAATTAGGGATCACAATCCCCATTTATTGAGAATACATTCCATTGCTATGAAAGCAAGCGCAGCATTTGACATGTTGTTACGATAAGAAAGCAGTACTGCTGCTCAAGTGTTTGGTTGTCGCCATCTTGCTTGCTGTCATAGAAATGGAATATTCTCAATGAATGGGAATTCTGGTTCTCAACTGACAAATAGGAAGTGATTAAATCATGGGATAACTCGTGCAAGTAACTTAGCTTGTTTTGGGGGTTCAGCAACATTGATCCTCTACACTGTTTAAATCTATAGTGTAGTCGTTCAATTCAAATGATGTTCAGCAAATATCGTTTGCATTATGGTGCTTTATCTATCTGACGATTTAGCCAAGTCGGTAGCCAAGTCGATTTACCCATGTTCAAATCTCGCTGCAGCCGTAATTTTTTTTCTCCCGAAATCAACACCGTGGGTTGAATTGATTTAACACACAAAAAGTGGTAGCCACGCTGGGACACCACATTATGTTGAATTAACACAGCTATTTTTTGCAGTGTACATAAAATTTATACAGGTTCCCTATTGAAAGTCACCCTGTAATAAAAATATTGTGTATGCCACCAAATGTCTGAGTTCATGAAATACATATTCGACGTATTATTCTGCAAGGATGGCTCCGTAGCGTAGTGGCTAAAGCAATAAGTCACAAGGTTGCAGGTTAAAATCAAGCCGAAGGTAGAAAATTTTCAATAAATGAAGACGAGACAATAAGACTCGTAAGGGAATAAATACAGAATATTATAAAGATCACATCTTTCTTTTCTAAAACTATTGAAAAATATTCTTAATTGCGTTTATTAAAACAGAAAATTTCTACCTATAGCAATTTATATTGATATCGATCGGTATGAACATCGAAAATATCGACAAAAGTGTTTACTATTCGATATATTGATCAATATTGAATAACAACATCGATCGAAATCGTAAATCGTGCGTTACTGATATTGGCCGATACTGATGTGCAATTGGGACTCCATTTGGGAGAAAGAGTCAAAGAAATTCCGAATAATCAGAGGCAGTAATAATTTACTACTTTTTTTTTTTTAGTTTTTATTAACTTTCTATTAGAGTTGAGACCGGGATTATTACTTTCTGATTAACCCTCGCATATATATAACTTACAAGCAAGAAACGTTGCTCACACATACAACAATGAGAGAAAGAGATACAGAGACAGACAGAGAGAGAGAGAGAGAGAGAGAGAGATATTGAGAATGAATAATATTTTGCTGAAAACTTCTAGTAACAAATAGAAAATCACAAGACATAGTGAAAATTCACGCTAAAGTTATAATATTGTTTTCAAAAAATATTTTTTAGCTCTTCCAAAAAGATAAGAAACGCTCTTATCGTTCAAAAACGATGCTTAGAGAAGTCGTAATATTATGAGAAACATTGAAGAAGAAAAAATTACAAAACTTTTTTTTTCGACAAACAAACAAACAAACAAAAACAAATGGAAAAATCCCTTAACAGAACTTCTGTCTTTTTTTCATTGTTCCTTCCCCCTCGATTCCCGTATTTGTGATTGCGAAAGAAAAAAGAAGAAAAAAAAAACATAACACAAGAATCATACAAGACAATTTCTCATCGAACTCAAAAACCAAAACATAATTCATACTCTCGTGTTAATAAAGAGTAAACCAAAAATTGTGATTAAAAGATAACAATAGCTTGTTTTCTCATTTCCCTGGAACAGTAAAATTGTAAGAACATGGTATTAGCAAACAAAACCGTTTCAATTCTTTTTGATCGTTTACAAAATAAAATGTGTGATCTATGCATAGTGAGTGTGGAAACATGTTTGCAAGCATTTTCCATCTTTTGTTATTCATTTTCAGCTACATCGTCTTTTCTCTCTCTCTCTCTCTCTCCTGGAAAACACACGACAATTATATTAATGGTAATTATAGAGATTCGGCCTTGTATAATATGGCCATTAGCCTACTTCAGTTATTTTTTCCTTTTATAAACTGTATTACTTTATATCCTCTGAATAAAGATAGTCTCTTTACTCGCTGATATTGATGGAAGCATTTTAACACAAGACGCCATAAAATTCTCTGAATAGTGCGGAATCACCAACTGAAACCAATTTTTTTCGAACACATGCATTGATGTAGTCATACAGGTACACAAACATTATACAGAAAAAAGAAAAGTTTGATTTCCCTTGTACAAGGGTTGCTAACTAAGTAATGCAAACTATTTTCTGTCGGCCAAAGACGTGGTTCAACAGAAAGTACAAACTATACACGTGCCAAAATATACAACAAATTCAGAGTACTTACAGTTAGTTGGATACGCTGAAGGGTGAGCGACCACACAGATAAAAATCCTCTATTCTACACTGAAACAAATCCTATTAAAATAACATAAACTCTGTTATTTGGCTCATTTTTCATTAAAGACAATTTAGCAGTAATCCATTTTCTTTGAGTTCTAGTTGTCGGAGATATGAACTTATATAAACATTAGGCACAAAAGAAACTTTAAAAAATGATCTTCAAGCTAAAATTTTAATGGGAGACCTGAATTGAAAAAAAACATCGCATGTCCACTTTTTTCGTATGTGCATATTTTCTGTTCGTCGGTATCTATGTTCCAAGGGCTATCCACTTGCATAAATATTACATCGTAATCCTACCACAGAAACCCTTTTTTAATATAAAATAATTTCCGCTAAATAGAATAACATACGAAGACCTTGGACTGTTTTTCGTTCCTCCTGAAAAATGTACTCCAGTGAACTTGGAATGTTTTTCAATTCAGGACTTCAATTGGCGTTTCGGGAAAAATAATAGATTGTTTTTTTAAGTATTTAAAAAAAACTATTTCATTTAATGTTTTAGATGCACTGATTTAAAAAAAAACATAGAGGCAACGCGACAATAAGGCGGACTTTACAGTAATTAATTTTTTATACTATTTTCCTCAATATCATTTATATACAGACAGCATTTAGAGTTCTTTTAAGGGCTGATTTTCTTAAAAGCTTGCATTGCTTGCGATTTGGGTGAGTAGCCAATTCAAACACGTGTTTTATTTCATGTTTTATTGTAAGGTAAGTGTAACACGTGTTTCAATTGGGTCTTCACCCAAATCGCAAGCAACACAAGCTTTCATGAAAATCAGCCTTAACACCGGACTGACAGTTAGCTCACGCTGACCACAAGAAAAGATTGCATTTTTAATAGGAGTTTTGAATAAAATAGATATCAATTATTATTTGTTTCTTAAAATTTGTTAATATATTTATTTATTTAAGTTAATTTTTCATCATGTGTCTACGCAAAGTGTAAACAAAATATCGTCTGCTCATTCGGAGATTAATTCTGTTCATCCAATACATTTGTCCTCTTCTGTACATGTTTTCAATTTACCAGTTCCACTAGTAGTTATTTAAAGGTGCTATAATAACAGTAAGACACAAGTTGTTTTTCATTTGGAAAAGGAAGTTCATTGCTGACCTTTTAAAGGCGCTATTTCGTAATTTCATGTCAAACATTCTCCCTCTTGTTAAACAAAGGAAAAAAATGCTATTTAATGCGAAAAAACAAAAATAATAATTTGCCAAAGTATCTCTGGGAATAGAACACGTTATTTACTCAGACAGATGATCTGGTTACTTTAAATGCGTTCCATAGTTAAACAACTTATAGCGTTCATTTTCTTTTTATCTAGAAAAGTTAAAAAACAATCTTTCCTTTTCAGAGTCTAAATACTACATAGTGTTAAGTATGTACATATTCCAACATATATTTTTTGTCGTGCCCACGAAATCCAAACATAAGCGACTTATTATTTCACACGACTTATCCTCTTCTCGTCACAATGGTTCTTTTCATAGAATGAAAATTCTTGTGGAGGAGGCTCGAACAAGCAAATGGCTGATCCTACAATAACTTGTAGCAAGGTGAATAAACGGTTATGTTATTGTTTCATTAGCCACGTTTTTAAGACAAAAAGGTTCTTTCATTATCACTTATATTCACTCAAGGAAAGAAATGATTCTGTGTTTTGTTCTTCTTCTTCTGTTTTCTTCTTCTTCTTTAACGATAAAATAATATTAAGAAGATCGTGTGCCTAGAAAAGATGAATGGACGTGAGAATTCTATGAAAGAAATTGCAAGTCAAGTCACCAACGAGCTCTGCGTAACGATACTGGAGTTTAAAAAAAGGATGAAATTAATTATATAGGCGGTAACAGCAACGATACTGGAGTAATCGACTAGTGTCGAGATAAAGACGCCAGAGCAAAAACATTTAACCTCGATCATCCACTTCCAGTCAAATCTATGAACCCAATTTTCAGTCCTAACTTAGATTTTAATGCTTGTTATCGCTGTGCGGCACGTTTTATGTTTTTGATTCTGGACTCATGCACGTACCAGACTGTGGATGTCATGGGTGTAAATACGATAGACGGATTGACTGGCCCAATACAATTAAGCTGGGTCAACTTGACGCAGGTTTTCGATTAATCTTGCCTGGATGATTCTTGGGATTAATTTGCATCTTATTGGTTGGCCTATGCCTGGACGTGTGGAAGCAAAGAATGGAGGAAGATCTAACTAAGGAAGAGAGTAGGAAGATTGGAATATTTTTAATATGGTATTGTACGGAACGTGATGTTCAGTTGTTTTTTTATCAATTACACCTGCCAGGTACTCATGGCTTGTGCTGGCTTCAATTTCGGGTCACTAGAAATATTTACATCCATGGTATAATGTAAATAATATTTACATTTTTTGCAATTATTAAGACATAAATCTAAAAACGCACAGCAATAACAAGCGCAAAAACCTGAGTTAGAACTGAAAATTTGGACCATATAGGTCAAAATGGAAGTGGACGATTTAGATTAACTCCCCATCGCTTCGTGGCTTTATATATTTATTAAATTTTTGATGGCATCGATGGATCCAGCATTGCTTTTTGATAGAGATCAATGGTCAGTCACTGAATTTAATTTGAAATCTAGAAGGGATGTTATCAGAGTAGAATAAGAAGTTACACTCCGTATACGATACATAGTTTTCGAAATAACGAGGATGACGAAGTCTTACATCAGAGGAATTTCTATATGAATTTTATTCAATAATTCTTAAATTATACAGCCAAAGAATGTTTAGTGTTTCGCAAAATATTATTAGGCCACCTTTTCATGTACACACGCGTGCCTCGCTTGCGCTTTGACTGAAGATTTAGGGTTCATTTTCAAGCCCGCTTGCATTGCTTGCTTTGCTTGCGATTAGAGTGAGTAGCCAATTGAAACACATGGTCTCTCGTGGTGTAGTTTTATTACGTGTTTTATTGTAAGGTGTGACACGTGTTTTATTATAAGGTAAGTGTAACACCTGTTTCAATTGGCTATTCACCCAAATCGCAAGCAACGCAAGCTGCCAAGGAAAGGATCCCTTAACAGAAATTGGTAAGTATGCACTTCTAGAGTATTGACTACCCAACCAAATCGCAAACAAACCACAAGTTAACGCGTATATGAAAAGACGGCCTTAAACACTTATATTAGTCTATTATTATTATCATCATTAGTTTCTAATATAATAGAAACCCTTTACGGTAAAATACTCCAACTTTCTTCATCACATTAACTATAAAAAACAGAAGAGTAGTATGAAAATACAGTTAAGCAGCATCAAATATAGCTTAGGAAATTTTTTCGTCTTCTATATTTTCTCTCAAATCTTTCAGTGCTATGGTTGTATCAATTAGGCCTCCTTGGCACGGAAGCATTTCTGCTACGATAGTTACCTAGTATTTTTCTTAGCATATATTCCATGAAATGTTCTTATAGACTGTACAATATTAGAGTAAAAGTCCTTGAAATTGCCGTACTCAGTTTTTTAGCCCTCTAAAGTTTTTTTTTTTTTAATAATAAGATAGAAAATAATTTGGTAAAACTAATGTTGTTCACAACTCGTTGCTTATTATTTCTTTTACGATTTCTGTACACGAAACAGATTTTTGTTATTGGTCGTAGTTAAGGTGATAATTTTAAGAAGGCTGCATTAAGTTACATGGATTTAGATACTGGAGATGGATCGACTGACCCAATACAATTAAGCTGGGTCAACTTGATGCCGGTTTTCGATTAATCTTGTCTGGTGTATTGGTATTTACTTGCGTCTTATTGGTTGGCCTAAGTCTGGGAGTGTGGAAGCAAAGAATGGATGAAGATCTAGCTAAGGAAGAGAGGAAGATTGGAATATTTTAAATAAGGTATTGTGCGGAACGTGATGTTCAGCTGTCTTTTTAATCAATTTCACCTTCCAGGTGATCATGGCTTGCGCTGGCTTCAATTTCGGGTCACTAGAAGTAGATCCGTCTCCCGTATCGAGATCCATGATTAAGTTGCAAATTTAACCTATAAAAATCTAAACAGATAAGCTAAGGAGCATACTATGATTTCCTTCCAGTTATTTATTGATATAATGTATTTATTGTAGAGTGGAATCCTTAGGATGTATCATTACCAGTTAGTTCTACTAGGAGAGGGTGACTGTTATGCCATTTTTCTACAGTGTCCCATGGGTGTAAATAATTAGCATTTTTTTTAAAAAAAAATAGTATTTTCAGATTTCTAACATAGCCATACACAAAAATATTATCGCTAGCATTTTCACGTAGCACCTGGCTTTACAGGAACAAATATTTGGCAGTGGGGCCAACTACTTGTCTGAACAGGACGAATAACTGGACATGAAGGGGGCCAAATACTGGTTAGAGAGGGTCAACAATAGGTCATTTTGTTGTTCTGAAGAAAAAAAATATACATGTTATGCATTCTTATTGTTTTACTGTACAATTAATTTCGGAAAAGATTTAAGAGTAGTCTTAAAGGTTAGAAAGGCTATGTTAAAAATCTGAAAAATCTATTTTTTTTAAGGCTAATTATTTACATCCATGTCAATTAAATGGGCATTGTGGAAAAATGGCACACCAGGCATTGACACCCCTAGTAGCAATAACAAATATGAACGATTTACATAATGATAAACCCTAAGGGGTCCATGAACATCCTTCTAGTTGTAAAAGAAGGAAATCCTTATAATAATTACATTGTAAAAATCAAAGTATCTTTGCTTATCTGCTTACATTTTGATAGGTTAAGTTTGTAACTTAACGAAGCCTTCTTGGAATTACCACCTTAACCACGACCAATAAAACAATTGGCGTGTTTCATGTAAAGAAGTCATTAAAGAAACAATAAACAACGTGTCGGGAACAAATATTAGTTTTGTCAATTGATTTTCTACTTTTTTTTTTCGGGAAGGGCGTAAGCCATAGTGCTGTTACCGCCCATACAATTCATTTACCTTTTCTTTTTTTCTTTTTTGAGAGAGAGAGAGAGGACCAAAAAACTCCGCACGGCCAATTTGACGGACATTTACCCTACTTTTTGGGTGTGGAAGAATTAAGACATAATAAACGGGCCACACAACGATAACATGCGTAAAACCTTAGAACAGCTGAAAATTCTGTTCACATTTGTTTAGACTGGAAGTTGACAATTGAAGTTAACTGTCACCTCCGCTCCCTGGCTTCATGTATTAATTAAATTTTTAGTTGCTCTGATCAGTTCAGTGTCGCTTTCAGGTAGAGGTGAATTGTGCACACTGGGCCACATTTTTGTGCATGTACATGTTGAGTAGAACAGTCTCAGAACCGCGACTATCCTCGATCGTCACTCTGCTTATCGTTGTCAACAGTGCAATGTCCTTAAAAAGTAATGTAAAATAGAGTGGAGAAGAGAGAAATATTATATTGTGCTTATATTTAATAAAATTCCCTATGTGTAAAAGTAAAAATAGAAAGATTAATGGTGAGTCCACACTAACAATTTTGATAAACAATTTTGTGCGCACACATGTTGATGATGATTTTAGTAACTTATTGACAACGTTCATGAACATTTTTATTACCGTACGCAAAATTGCTTTTATAACCCTCGAAATGGTCAAATGTTAAAATATACATTTTCCTCAAATCACATTGAGACGATTGCATATACTGTACATAACCAATGTAAAGTTAAATATTTAGAGATTACAAACTCAAGGCAAAGTTAATTTTTAGAAGATAATACTCACACACGTCATAAACATAAATTATTTGAAACATTTAAAAAAAATGTCAAAGCAATATTTAAAAAATCAAAACTATGTTAATTTAAAAACATAGATAGGAAATAAGCTTAATTAAAGTCAAAATTAAAGCATGTAGATATATTTACCCAACGAAGGTGTTTCGATAAGATAAGATAAAATTAGTTGTATGGGCGATAACAGCACTATGGCTTACGCCCGTCCCCAGAAGGTGTTTCGAGAATATTAACAGAATCAATACTACTGTTATTTGATGAACATACAAAATTATTTTTCTAGAATATATAAGAAAGGTTTTTAAAGTATCGAGAAACATCGAGATGTACGTAATGATACTGGAGTGACTGTTTAGTGTTGAAATATTCTATAGACGCCAGAGCAAATATTTAAACTCATTTGTCCACTACAAGTCTAATCCACTGTGGACAAAATTTTCAGTTGTAACTCAGTTTTATTCATATAATAGTATACCGTACTCTGTATATAATAGAAAATAATAGAAAAGTCAAATAAGATTTACGTTTCTTCCAAGAATTAAGACATAAATAAAAAGAGGCCGCACAGCAATATCAAGCGTAAAACGCTGAGTAAGAACCGAAAATTTTGTCCATATTGATTTAGACTGGAAGTGAACAAACAACATTAAGTGTCACCTCTCCGCTTTGTGGCTTCATTTATTCATGAAATTTTCAATGCCAGCAGTCAGTCCTGTTTCTCTTCTATATAGAAGTCATTGGTATGAAGCATAAACATTATCAAGGGAGAGGGGTAGTAAATCAC
Organism: Lepisma saccharinum; assembly: GCA_022664845.1. Classification (NCBI taxonomy): domain Eukaryota; kingdom Metazoa; phylum Arthropoda; class Insecta; order Zygentoma; family Lepismatidae; genus Lepisma; species Lepisma saccharinum. Next base: position 15,624 of record JAGDQP010024914.1, read on the forward strand.
TTAACTTTAACAGCTTTAAACAGCGACTAAAAGTTCGTACAATAATGTAAAACATGGGGTGTAATTTCACTGACTATTTAATTTCCAAATGACAGCACAGGATTGGCAAACGAAACCTATATACAAATAATATTACTAAAATTCTTAAACAGTACAATTTATTCGCTTTGCCCCTGTAGTGAGACAAAGAGGATCACAGCAGTGGGACAAAATGAGTAACGAACTTACGCACAAAGTTTGTGGCTTAAACATAAAAGATAAATTATACTTTCAAATTTAAACTAAGAACGACTTGAACATAATTATTATTCAGCTAGAAAAGATATAAATACATATTAAAAACGAACGTAAATGTAAATGAATTTTATCACATAAGAACATCACTGTACCCTTTGCCCCAAGCTGCCATCTAGAAGAAAATACTGTCTATATACCACATGTTGCAATTATTTTAAAGTATGAAAATAAAGCTAAGGTCGCACATTATTCGTTCATCCTGCGTTTACAAAAAAAAGTTAACAAATACTAGGAAATGATTTTGAAAAAAAGCTACACATTGAAAATTTTTCAGAAACGCGTGTTTTATTTTCTTGTCTTTCCCACAAAACACCACACTGGCCTTCAGTCTCGATGACATTCTCTTGCTTCACTAGTGACGTCATAAGCCACAAAATAATTTTGCTGCCATCTCTTATTAAAAGATTGTAAATTCCATGATTCACTTTGCCTCATATCTTCACTTTGCCCCCACCCCTTTCCACTTTTCCTATAAGAAATAGACTTTTAAGGTATTCTTCAAATGTTTAAAGTATGATTTAGTAAATACAGTACACTGAGATAAATTTCTAGACTTTTTGCAACACTATTACAATCTAGAGCTTGTGACATTACGTAGAACGTTAAATTATAAGATCAGTTTACCTACATTTTGTCATTATTGTGGAGAAATTGTACGTAATTCTAGTCTTTTGCCGATGATATAACTCTTTTCAAAATCATTTTTTTAAATGTTTTAGTAAAATCACCTCTTTAAATTTTAAAATAGCTTATTTTCAGAAATCTTTGCGAGCAGAAATTGCGAAATATATCAAGAGATGTTATAATAATTTTAATATGTTCCTTTTAAAAAACACATTCTTCAAATTAATAAATATTATAATTTTTTACACATTTACCAAATGTTTTGCTACTTACCATGGATTTAGATACGGAAGACGGATCGACTGGCCCAATACAATTAAACTGGGTCAACTTAACGCCGGTTTTCGACTAATCTTGCCTGGTGAATTGGGATTTACTTGCGTCTTATTGGTTGACCTATGCCTGGGTGTGTGGAAGCAAAGAGTGGATGAAGATCTATAACTATAAGGAAGAGAGGAGGAAGATTGGAATATTTTAAATAAGGTATTATACGGAACGTGATGTTCAGTTGTTTTTCTTATCAATTTCACCTTCCAGGTGATCATGGCTTGTACTGCCTTCAATTTCGGGTCACTAGAAGTAGATCCGTCTCCCGTATCGAGATCCATGGACATAAGCATTCGTCGTTAATGCGGCTTTCTCTAATTGTATTAAGAAATATTGTTTTCCCACTTTTTATCCTTAACAAAGGATTGAAATATTTTAAGATTGAGAAAATATTATTATTGTATCTTTTTGTAGACATGGTGGTATTGTGAATTCAGTACAAAATATTTCTAGTCCTTTTTAAGGCCCCTCAATTGAAAATAAGATTTGATTGCAAAGAAGACAGCGAAGAGGGTTTTCTTTATAGACCTATGCTAAGTAAACTGTAGCCTACAACACTCTGTAAAAAAAATCGAGATTGGCAACGAATAGCGGAAGAAGCAGAATTACGTTATTTAAACATATTACGCTGGTTTCAAGAAAAGGCACACTAAAATAAAAAATATAAACATAATTTTTATTCTTTCAAATGTCTGACATAATTCAAAATCTCTTTAAAGTCGGGGCGATGAAGATACAGTCTAGCGGATAGGCTGCTGTGCCACGGTGTACACGTTGTAGAATAGCGTTCTAACTAGGGTAAGCGAACCAGTTATTGACACTTTTAGACCATTGCCTTTTTGGCACTTGAAGTACAGATTTATTCCCGCTTTATTTTTCTGTTCATGGCAAACGGTAAACTCTTAGATCTTTCCCGAAATTAATTTTAGAGTGAAATAATAAAAATGCATGATGTATTTTTAAATTAAGTTTTTTCTTCATAACAGCAAAATGATCAAATGTTTGTACCCACTAAATAGTACCTGCTGAGCCCAGTATAATTGGCACTCCCTAACAAATATATAGTACCCCTGTGAAGCAACGTCCTAAGTGAAAATACTAACAATCGTATTTGTTTGTCTTAAAGGTGAGAATAGCTATGTTAGAAATATAATTTTTCATATGTTTAAATGCATGCCAAAAGTGGAAAAATGGCGTACCAGTCATTGACACCTCCCCTCATAATAGAAATAACTTGTTTGCATAATTTACATAATGATGCATCTAAAGGAGTCTCCAAACATCCTTCTAGCTGCTTAAGGGTCAGTTCTATAATCGACCGCTATACTTCTAGTGAGCGCTAAGTTCAGGCCAACTCTCATTTTGCATACTCTCAGTGAACAAAATCAGACGTGGCCTCAACTTAGCGTTGACTAGAAATTTAGCGGTCGATTGTAGAACTGACCATAAGAAGGAAAACCCTACAATAATTACATTATAGCAATAAATAACTAAAGAAAAATGAAAGTACAGTTCTTAAGTTATCTGTTTAGATTTTGATAGGTTAAATTTGTAACTTAACGAAGCCTTCTTGAAATTATCACCTTAACCACAACCAATAACGCAAATGATGTGTTTCGTGTGCAGAAGTCATTAAAGAAACGACAAGCAACGTCTCGGGAACCATATCAGTTTTGCCAAATTATTTTGGAGATTTTAAAAAAATATATCTTGGGAGTGCCAATAACCGATTTCAGGAATGTTTACTATATATTCATGAAACTACTGGTAAAAATTTATGTAAAATATCGGTAGAGTACTCTTCACATGGACGTAAGAATATAATAGGACTAGTAACAAGCCAAAATTTATGGGCCGGAAGTGCGCCTTGAAGCCATGTTGAATTGACCAAAACATTGCAACTGGTCATAAGAAGTTATGTTAATTGAACCACTTTTAATTACAAATTTTAAATTTATGTGAAATAATTTAAGGTATGTGAAGGTTGCGTCTGATGAAGCCGACCAAGAGGTACGTGTGAGAATAAACATGTAAGTAATATTTAAGTTTTTTCTTCAATAATAATAGTGAAATAATAGGTTTCAAGATTTGAATGATCACTGCTCTTGAGAAAGAAGTGTATTGCAATAACATTTATTTTATAATAATTAGTAGTTTAGGACAAATTTAGATAATTAAAATTTATTTGCACATTCACAATATCGTCTGCTTCCTTTTCAGGAAGCATGCGCGATCCGCCATGTTGGAATGACAAACTGCATTCTCAGCCGTCCCATTTTTATAACACTGAGTGAATTGTTTGTTACTATAGTCCTATTATATTCTTACGTCCATGACTCTGCAACACGGAAAGAATTATTTTAACAGGAAACACTGTTGTCTGGCAGACTAACCAATGCTTTGGAGTCTCAGCTAACTTTTAGTACAAGCGGTTGTTTTCTAGAAGTTATTTCGTTGCACCTATAATAAAATATGTAACTCTTAGTCTAACAAAATAAACGATCGTTTGTACAAGAAAGTAGGCGGTATTTTTAGAGAATTCTTCTATAGTCACTCAGCTACTCAATTATATATTTTTGACAATGTGCCTCTTGCATCAAATTTTCAATATAAGTTCTGCAAAATAGGAACAAAATGATTTTAGTTTAGCAATTAATTATCTGGAAGAAATTGCAGATATTTTTAAAGAGTTGACCATTGATACCTCGTATCTACAATATTCTTGTATGCAGGAAGATTGGAAGAGAGGAGAAAGATTGGAATATTTTAAATATTGTATTGTACGGAACGTGATGTTCAGTTGTTGTTGTTTTTTTTAATCAATTCCCCCTTCCATGGCTTGTACTGGCTTCAATTTCGGATCGCTAGAAGTAGATCCGCTCTCCCGTATCTAAATCCATGGTGTTAAGTGAGACAAGTATTTCTGTTTCACAGCAACCAAAGAAATGAATATGCAACTAACAATTGATTACGAAAATAAAATTTCAGGACTTTTTAGTTGAACAGAAGTGATCGAGGTAACCTTGAATTCAATATATCAACTTTTCAGGGATGTAAAATTGATAATACAATCTGTAAATTTGAGACGAAAGGTTCTTCAGGGGGAAAAAAAAGTTACCTTTATGTGGCAGTACTGTTGTAGTAAGAGGTATACAAGTAAATAAGAAGTGACAGTGAGTATATTAATTTATATAGGCTATAATATGCTAGCTACCGCGAACCTACCATCAGCATATCAATGTTATAATAGCGTACACGGAAAGTAGTGTGTTTTTATTTTGGGACACATTTTGTCTATTTATCTTAATCTGTAGGACAGACATTTCCAATCTCCTTCCCGCGTAGCTATTTTGACCAGTGATTCTACTAGACTCCCCTCTGGGGGATGTTTACCCCCCAGAGTCATGACAACACCCCCCAACTTTATTTTTTTGAAGATCGATAGAACCGTACAAAATTTTACTTACACCTTCCCAATTTTGATTTGATACCCCCCAAACTGAAAGTCCTGGAGGAAACCCTGATTTTGACTCTCCCCGTAACAAAATTACAGTTAATTCTACATTGGATCTAAAATCAAGTAACAAGACGTAATTTGGTCCTAAAATGTTATACAAACATATTTGTACAATTTTGCATTAAATTTCTTGCTACTGAGACAACTAACAAAATAATTACTGTATGAAAATTATTATTATTATCTTGAGTTGATCCTTTATAATGCAGCTCTACCCCTCTTCCTGCTTGGCCAGTTTAGCCAACTAACAAAAAAGGTTTGAAACCAAACTATAGGATTATTACATATCTATAACATTAAAAAAACAATAGAAACTATTACTGTCTTCATTTTCAGAGAATTTATTTAAAAACTATTAACTTATATTCAAGCTTGGTAATAGGGGTCTAACTCCTCTAGCTTTATTTATTTTTTATTTTTTTTAATAATCGTTAAAGGCGAACAGTGCTGTTATTATCATGTATCGTTTGAATTTTATCTATATCTCAGGCCATTCCAATAATCAACAACTATGCGTAAACAGTTTTTTCCATATTTCTAACTAACTTTTTGTACGATACTATAGGCATAAGGGACCCTTGCAGAAATGTCCTTCAACAAAACACATAACTCATGCCAAGGATATAAATAATAATTTAACACAGATAAACATTAAAAAACATATCATATTGACAAAACAATATTCTCATTTATTTAAAGTCGGTTACAAAAAGCATGTGATCCAGCTAGCGGCGCTGTTTGAAAACTAACACGTCGTATTAGTGACGTATGCTTACATTACGATTAATTCGGCATATAATTTTCCACCAAAGTTTTACTAGTAATAATGCTTACGAAGGGTGTATGCTTCAAGAAGCAAGCAGGTCTGTTATTTACTTTCCTTCGTTGTGTATTTCAAATATTTTAGAATTGTTTTGAAAAAGCAAACGTATTACCAGTTAGAATCATGCAGTTTTTCTTTTCTACGTGTAATTTAAACACTAATTTACTCAAGATAATAGAGCCCAATGTTTATAGAACTATAGATTTTGTCAGATATGAAGTAATTGACTTAACCAATGATATCATAATGAGATGATAGGCTAAAATTGAATAACGGAGCATAACAACATTAGTCTTCCCTCTTGGTATGGACAAACTGAATTTAAAAGGGTGGGAAATACTTAAAACAAAAGTGATCAGCTTATAAAACCGAGGTTTTACGCCTTTTTGTGTTGTTTAATTAGTAGCATAATATCTAACCAAATTAGAATACAATATGGAAATTAGAATACGAATAAGTAGCACTCTCCTAAATTCTGGTTGTGCACAGCAAGATGACAGTCTGAAGTTAGTACGTTTGGATTCAGGTTTTTCAATTTTGGTCTATCATCTAATTCTAATATCCTTGATTGAGTCAATGACGTCACGTCTGGCACAACCTGTAGTTTGTCTAAACGTTGGAGCCTACCGGTAGGTTACCATGGATTTAGATACGGGAGACGGAACGACTGGCCCAATACAATTAAGCTGGATCAACTTGATGCCGGTTTTCGATTAATATTACCTGGTGAATTGGGATTTACTTGTGTCTTATTGGTTGGCCTATGCCTGGGTGTGTGGAAGCAAAGAATGGATGAAGATCTAGCTAAGAAAGAGAGGAGGAAGATTGGAATATTTAAAATAAGGTATTTATGGAACGTGATGTTCAGTTGTTTTCTTAATCAATTTCACCTTCCAGGTGACCATGGCTTGTGCTGGCTTGAATTTCGGGTCACTAGAAGTATATCTGTCTCCCGTATCGAGATCCATGGTAGGTTACTAACAAACATCAAGACATTCCTAACGGAATATTTGCAAGATATATAAATATCAGTCATCCAGTTCCAGTGCTTTTTAAGTAATTTGCTGTATGGCGTCACTTGGAAGAAACTTTTGATTATAAGCAGCTTAGCATAAATGCGATGCTTATTATGACAGACCTTCATTGCAGATTTATATAGGCTCCATAATCTGAATGTTTTGAAATTCTTTTAACAAATTTATATTCCTTCGAATACTTTCCAAACAAAAAGTATAATCTGAAGTGCTGTCATAAAATGTTAATTTTCGTTCAAATTGACTTCTTTTAATTTTCCATCACTTTCAGGCGCTAGTATCGGGCCCTCTTTGTTCGAAATCCTTAGGGCTGATTTTCATGAGAGTTTACGTTGACTGCAATTTTGGTGAATAGCCAATTGAAATACGCGTTACACGTAGAACACGTAATATTGGCCTTAAAACACATGTTTCAATTGACTACTCACGCTAATCGCAAGCTTATATGAAAATCAGTCCTTCGTTTTCATACGTAATATTAATTGTTCGATGGCACAAAATCCTCCAACTGACGTAATCAGTGCTAACATTTCTGTGAATGGATACCCCTGATATATTTGTTTCAAACAAGAAATGTTAAAAATTTTCTTTATGATGTATTATTAAGATTCACAATATAAGACTAGTATTTAGACTACTAAGCTGTTGATTTTTTTTTTAATTCTTACATATATTGAGTGAAAACTATTCTAAATTGTGTTAGTTTCTGGTAATCAAGAGATATTTATAAACAAAAATAGAAAATTGTTTGTTTAGATAATTTCGGAATCCAAAACCTTCATATTTTTCATCAGTAACATTAAATTACTAAAAAGTTCCATACAGTCAATTATCTGCTTTAACTTAATTTTTCTTGGAAAAGCACTGTTTTCTTTTAACAGTGTGGGCAAATTCAAAAAATTTCATGGAATGCGGAATACACATCTGAAGTTTTTATTAGACGATTTAGCTCCTCCATTTTGTATTGTGCGAGATTTTTTTTTTAATTGTCTTTATCAAATTTCACATTAAACAACAACCAAAAGTACATACAATATAGTAAAACCTTGGGATGAAGTTTCTCTGACTATTCAACTTCCAAGTGGCAGCACAAAATGGCGAACGAAACCTATATACTAATAATATCATTAAAATTCTTAAACAGTACAAATTATTCGCTTTGTCCCTCTAGTAGGGCAAAGTGGATCACAGCATTGGGGCAAGATGAATCAACATAAACTTACAAACAAAGGTCCTGGGTTAAACACAAAAGCACGGAAGATAAATTATAGGCCTACTTTCAAAATTCAAACTAATAATAATAATTATTATTATATTTATTATTCAGTTAGAAAATATACAAATACGTGGCTACATATTAAAAATGAACATAAAAGCAAAGAAATTTTACAATATAAGAACATCACTATTCGCTTTGCCCCGCATTCACTTTACCCCATGGATTTAGATACGTGAGATGGATTAACTGGCCCAAGACAATTAAGCTGGGTCAACTTGGTGCCGGTTTTCGATTAATCTTATCTGGTGAATTGGGATTTACTTGCGCCTTTTGGTTGACCTATGCCTGGGTGTGTGGAAGCAAAGAATGGATGAAGATCTAGCTAAGGAAGAGAGGAGGAAGATTGGAATATTTTCAATAAGGTATTGTACGGAAAGTGATGTTTACTTGTTTTTTTAAAATCAATTTCACCTTCCAGGTGATCACGGCTTTTGCTGGCTTCAATTTCGGGTCACTAGAAGTAGATCCGTATCCCGTATTGAAATTCATGGCTTTGACTCATATCTTCACTTTGTCTCCCTTCCTTTATTTACTTACGATTCCTTTAGCGCTTGAAGTTATATTTGATTTTTTTGTGTATGTAAAGTTTCTTCCTTAAAGGAATTTCGTAATATCAGGAATTATTATTACCTGCTTATGATTTCTACACAACATTATCTAATGTTAAAAAAAATGTAACTAAAACCTGGACAAATAGAGTGCGTGTCTATAAACGTTGAAACAGTGCACACAAAATCAGATCAGATATTTTCACTCTTTTTTTCGGTGAAAAAGTGTTTTCGTAGGAATTTATTGAATTTCAATGAAAAAGAACACTTTTCAACCAAACACTCTCATTTTGGATGGAAAATGTGATCATGGATTATGGATGTAATTTATTCTTCGAACTTGAAAGAGCGATTTCTTATCTTTTTAGAGTGGTTCACAGTACATTATAGCTACTAGTTAAGTTTTTTATCAACATTTTTATTAAGTTACAATTTTAATCTATCAAAATCTAAGCAGATAAGCTAAGGACTGTACTTTCATTTTTCCCTAGTTATTTATTGCTATTATGTAATTATTGTAGGGTTTTCCTTCTTAAACAGCTAGAAGAATTTTTGGAGACTCCTTAGCATCGATCATTATGTAATTTATGCAAACTAGTTACTGTTACTATAAGGTGCCATAACTGGTATGCCATTTTTCCACAGTGTCCATTTTTTGACATAGGGCAAATAATTAGCTATTTTTTTTTTAAAGAAAATAAAACTTTCAGAATTCTAACAGAGTTCTTCTAATCTTATGAAAAAAACAATCATTAGTATTTTCACGTAGGAGGTGGCTTCACAGAAACAAATATTTGGTAGGAGTGCCAACTACTGGGCTTACCAGTGCCAATAACTAAGACGCATCTTCTGGTCTCGAAAACATGTACTAAATTTAAGTGCCAATAACTGGGCACAAAGGAGAGGGCTGGGTGCAACTACTGCTTAGAGGGTGCCAACATTAGGTCATTTTGCTGTTTTGAAGAAGAAAACATACATGTTCTGCATTCTTATTGTTTCACTGTGAAATTAATTTCGGGAAAGATCTAAGAGTTCACTGTTTGCCATAAACAGAAAAATCAAGCAGCAATAGACCTGTACTTAAAGTTTCAAAATGACAGTGGTCTAAAAGTGCCAACAACTGGTACGTTTACCTTATATACAATATATCTTTGAACGTTGTTTTTAAGTACCTGACGGGGCGAAAGATGTTCTTTCGTAGACGCTCACTCGCAGCTGTACCGCTAGCGTAGGCGATAGACCGTTGGATTCCTGGCCGCCAGGCAGTAAGTTCAATTTCCGTCGAAGTCGTTTCTTTTTCATACATAATAAGAACATTATTTTTCCACACTACTTATGAATAAATGCTCCCTTTCGCTACTTTTTACATGCTCATCATTGAATTGTGTCGTTTTCATATTTAAAAGATGAAAATTCATATAAAAATATGATATGGCTTCTTCAATTCGCCACGTTTGATGTTGAGAAATAATTTAATATGTTTCATTGAATGTGGTTTTATTGTAGTAGACAAATATCAATTATCAGGCTTGTGTCACGTCATCAGGCGAGTATGGACTACTTGATTGTAGATTTATGGTTAGATTTGTTTATGCGACATGAAAGAGATATCAATATTAGTTGTGCATCATGGATTTAAATACGGGAGACGGATTGACTGGCCTAATACAATTAAGCTGGGTCAACTTGACGCCAGTTTTCGATTAATCTTGAATAGATGATTGGGATTAACTTCCGTCTTATTGTTTGGCCTATGCCTGGATGTGTGGAAGCAAAGAATGGAGGAAGATCTAGCTAAGGAAGAGAGCAAGGCGATTAGAATATTTTAAATATGGTATTGTACGGAACGTGATGTTCATTTGCTTTTTAATCAATTACACCTGTCAGGTACTCATGGATTGTGTTGGTTTCACTTTCGGTCGCTAGAAGTAGATCCGTCTTCTGTATCTAAATCCATGGCTGTGCATGAAAGAGTATGTAATAAAAGGTGTGTATTTTCTGAGAGATTCAGGTAAGTTTAATTGCTTTTAATAATTTGTTATATTGTGCTTAATAAGAGAAAGAATTTCTGCCAGGAAATTAATTTGGTTGAATATCAAAGATTGAGTATCACAGCAATGCGTGTTTCTAATGAATGTAAAAGGTGGCTTGAGGTCACGAAAGAAAGCAAAGAAATGTTGGTTTAAATAAATCAGCTTCTTTTACTATCCTTTTGCTAAATACCTAGTTTGCTTTAAATGCGTTGCTTTTAGGAACGTGAACCAAATGTTGCAGTGCTGTTAGCCCTTTTAGGTTTGGTTTCATGAATTGTCTTGAATGTTGAGGTCGACGTGAAAAGGCACTGTAGTCTCCAACGCTAACGGGAATTAAATGCAGAGTTGGAGCAATTTGCCTTACTTGCGGGATATTTCCGAATGTGCTGTTCAAGAACGCTCGCTACCCTAACGCCATGACCAGGAACTCAGATATTATATAAGGCGACCCTGAGAGTGATCTTGAAAGTATTACGTCAATAGGAGGAAGTTGATCGTAGTCTTAACAGGTTTATAAAAGCATTCGAAGATAATAAGATATTACGATCAGAGTAAAAAGAGCTTTGCACATTCCGATCGACAATAACTACCATACGTAGCTACCATCTTTTTCTCGAGCGGAAATTTCTTGTCTTTTCTCCGATGAATCCGCTTTAAAAGAGTGCCGCTCTCAAAAAGATGAAATCTTCCGTTCAATTTGAACGGAATTTAGCTGTATTGAATTTAGTGTGTTTCTTTCAGAGGAACGGCTTCCATTTGTACATTTCAGGAAGCAATTTGTGCATCTCCGCGGATTATTAAATCCGTAATAACGGATATCTACAAAATAATTCGCAACGTATCATATACAACTTACTCCAGGCTGAATAGAAATGATTCTCAGACTGGGCCAAGTGTATCTGGTCACCTGATCTACATCGTAACACTTACCATATCAACAGAATCTGTATATTCACAAGTATTCCATATTACAAATCCTTTCCATATTTAGCTATTTTCCTATAAGTTTTACTTCTCTTGTTTAAGGTTAATGTAAAGCAGCGATCTCCAACAAAAGATGGCAGCACTACATCCGTAAACGTGTAGTGTATTTTTATCATTGCACAAAATTTTAATGCTGCTTCTACAAATTCAAGGCTAGAACTTTCAAGGAAGAAAGTTCGTAAGCAATTCAAGAGTTCGATCAATGCCGATTTTTAATTTTCTTTTTTGTTCATTGTTGAAAGCGTTTACTGGTATAGGTTTTGATATTCACATCAAGAATCAAGCGCTTTCAACAATAAAGAAAAAAAGAAAAGAAAAAATCGGC
>JAGDQP010024915.1:0-27414 GCA_022664845.1 Lepisma saccharinum
ATTGATACTCTGGACAAAAACTGTTAGTACTGTTTTTGCGTTCAGTTACATAGCTGTGTTATCCGATGCTTCGAACAAAATCACTATTTTCATTAGTAATTTTAATGCAAAGGAAAATATTACCTACCATTATAATTATACAGATTTGATTCTGCTATCTGTGTTCTCTATTTTCTTTTTAATTTCAAACTAAACTATGTTTAAAATACTGTATTTTTTTGATTTTTTTGATACAACAGAGTACATCTCATCATTTTGATTTTATCTGTACTCTTTAAATGCTATATTCTTTTTTATTTTATTTTATATCTCTTTGCGTTTGATTTCCACCTATCACATGCCATATCTATGAAGAGTTGTCTCCAAAGGGAACAAGTTCCTAACAAAATGTTCGTATACGTACAGACAATCGATTTGGGGGGAAGAAGGACTACTATCGTATCTCTTTCTGACTTGAAAACTAAAAAAAAAGAAAAAGAAAAAAAGAGAGAGAATTGATAGAGAGATAGAGTCCAAAACATATCACAGGTTTTAAAAGTACTTTCTATATATAAAAGAAGCCCCCCCACACACACACACACACAGAGTACTATCTCGATTCGTAGAAGCCATAAAATATACATTATGGTCAATAGATAGCGATAATATCGCTTCTCGTTGCGTTCTGTAAATTTTCTTTCTGTTTTCTGAATGTGCGTCGTAAATTCAATCATTTTTTTGCGATCCATTTGGAGATATCATATTTTCTGTCTCTTATCTATAATGTTATACATTTTAATATAATAAGTTGAAGTAATTTGGAACTTAAGGTCCATTTCTTGTAACTAGCTGATATGATTCTAAAACTTTATTTTAACGTTCAATTAAAAACAAATTCACATATGTCCGGATATTTTCTGTCTCTCTTCTTTTTATCTTTTAACCAAATCTAAAATTTCATACTTCAACATACGTAGTCAATGTCTTAACCTGTTCTATATTGTTTCCATTATTTCTCAAAGTAAGTATAGTGGAGCTAATGGTATGAAATAAGTGTGTTTAATTGAATTTATTTATGAACTTTACACATCTGTTGCACAGACTTCGATAGGGTAGGGAAAGAAGTCAAATAGGTCCTAAGTTGAAGATACCATTCTGCCATTTGTCTGATGTGACTGACAATGAGGTGTTAATTAATTGTTCTAATTAATGCCAAATACGAATATTATTTAAATACATGGTGACTCAAAGCAAACTTGCCATTCCGTTCATTTCGTAACCAATTGATTTCCAGGAAAAATCCTGACACCCCCCCCCCATTTCACTTGAAGAAAAAACGTACCATCGTGATCAAGTATTGTCTACTGTCCCATTTTATTGACATCTAGTGGCAAAAAGTGAAATTTTCTTAAATGACAACAAAAGTCAAGTAACATATCATGTCAATGGTCTTTAGGTTCAATTTACGATAGCATGTGATCATTTATTAACATGACATTAATTAACACTTCAAATATATCAATAACTTTAATCTAACATTTAAAATGTTATCAGCGCAACCTTTTATATAAAAGTGTATGGGAAATGCATAACTTCTACACATATGTATGAAGTGTTGCCTACCATTGAAGCATTTAGAACAAAATTTCGAAAATTTTGAAGTTCTGTAACTCGTGTTCCACGAAACTCCGAAACGTAGTACTACAGGAGTGTTCATTTGAGCACACCATCAATGCACTGTGGAAGTTTCATTCTGATTTTCGTGTCCCACCGGAGACAGTTTCCTTGTGAGTAAGAAGACTGGTGAAACCTTAATCTGGATGGTATCGAACCCAGGACCTTCCAAAGGCGAAGCAAACCCTCTATCAACTGAGCTACGGCTGTTTGTAGACGTGCTTGATTAGAAGAATAGCAGCGCTTGAAGTTGCGGAAATAATTATATGATAATTTCCTTTTCAAAATATTGGTTCTGTGAGCAAAAAATATCTTTATCAAAGTGAAACAGACCATAAATGAAAACATATGGTAGAAAATGTATAATGTGTATATGTGTTTATTTATATAAAATAATTGTAACACTGTATATCCAAATACACAGTCGTACAATCACCGAGCTGCCGTAGCTCAGTGGTGGAGCATTGGCGTAGCATTCGGGAGGTCGTGGGTTCGATCCCAGTTTCAAACCATTCTCAGTAAGGTTTTTCCAGTCACACCAGGCACATGCTGGTATGGCACCTACATAGGTCCTGACTGACGCCTTCCCGATTCCTTTCCCGGCCTCAGCCTTAGATACCTAAAGGTCTTAAATGAAATTCAAACAGAGTCGAACACAGTTTGCGAACTCAGAAATTGGGTTTCAAGAATAATTTGATAATTCGCGAAGAAGTCCGACCATTTACGAAAAAATGGATGAATTAGTTCTGTTTTAAAAGAATTGAATTAGACCCTGCTACATATTTATGTTAAGTTGTAGGGAAGTTCTTCGGAAAAGTTTTTAGAAACTATGTCTGTTTCTTGGAACAAATGGGTGTGAGGGATTTAGCATGATGATTATATTGGAAAAGAGAAGATGAAGAATTTGCAGCAATGAGCTATTGTTGCAGAATATTTGCCATCTCAACAATGCTCAATGATCAGGCCATATTTATTTATATCAGAGGAACAGGTTTATATAATTTATTTCTGTAATTCGCTTTGTGGCGTAGTTGGTTAGCGAGTCCGTTTTCACCTTTTCGATATATTACTTCTGTATTTAGTTTAAAACATCTACGAAAAGACTTCCCTCATTTTGCGTGAAATTTAATGATCTTGTTTTAATCACTCTCGAGTTTACACTCTTATTTTCACTTTCCATTTCTTTTATAAAATTTCTTGACTGTAGTAAACCATACGGTGTTAAAAATTTCGGAAAAGTTTCTGGGTATATATAGTAATGTTTCAGATAAAAATATCAGTATTTGCATCTATCGGCAGTAATTCTGGAAAAGGACCAACAAATTACTTTCACCTTATTGGAAGTTTACAGTGTTCAGTTCCAGTGTGACTTACGCACATGCGCAGAAACAGAAAATGGTTTGTTATCGTAACGAAATGTTGATCAAGTGTTTACTGTCGCTATCTTGATCGTTTATTTCCCCAGAAATGGGAAATGTTCTTAAATTAATGGAGATATTCCGATTCTTAATTGACAAATCCAAATTAATTGAAGCGCGGCGTAAGTAGTGGGAGTAAAATTAGTTAATGCTTCGGAGTTTGCACAACGCATTTCTGACGCTCTACACTGTTTCCTTCTGGTGTATGTTTATGACTGGCAGCGTGGTCAAGTCAATAATGCCTTGGACAGTCTCAGTGCCGTTTGAGACTTACGTGTTTCTTTTACTCCCAGTATTCACGATTTATAGCTGCTTTTTGGATCAAATTACTAGAAATTATCATGCAACTAGGTTCCTTGGATTTTTGGGAACATTTCTGTAAAAGTTTTCACAGTATAGAGCTTACAATATTGCAAAAGCTACACAAAATCGCGGTCTGTACAATTCATTTGTTAGCAGTACACCATTTTCCACTCGACCGATCAGAATTCGTTCAGCCTATGACAAATGTAGAAATCAAGTGAAATCAAGTGATTTCTACACTAATGATCCAATCGTAACAAGTTTGTCGAATTTATTGTGTTAGTGTTGATGACACGAGGAAGTTTCCAGCAACTAAAAAAATATCAGACCGTTAGTTAAGTGATATGTCATTCATTCTATGCAAGAAAATTAACTCAGATCTGATGCATTTGTGTTTAGTTATTTCGACTGTAAGTATTTGTTGGTTCTTGAAGCATAATTAGATTTTCTTTTGTAGAGATTGAAGAAACATATTTCCACTTAAATGTCTTATTCTTTATCTTTTATAGGTAAGTTTAAAAAACGGAATTAATAGAATATACTGACATAAACAAAATCGGTAAGTGGAAACAACTTTCCTTACTAACTGAAATAACTATAGCTGTGATAATAATACAAATGAATATCTCGGAAAAGTACGTACTATGTCCATTTTATGGATTTTACAGGAGAGGATTTAATAAGTCCATAATCAGCATTACATAATATCTACACATCAAATAAAGATTTGCTTGTAATTTAATGCTATGCATATTTTCTTAATGTATGATAGCTTGTTAAAAAGGTTCGTTAGAGAGCTAACAGATGGCACTCTTATCGCAATTTGGCCAAAGATGGACAAAGCACGTTATTTTCCTGCGGTTTTCAAACATGTTTTAACAGAAGGACCAAGTAAATACAACCAAAAGACGAAATGTTGCCAAACTCAGGATAACGGTGAGTATAAACTTCTTTGAGAAAGAACAATTTATCTCATGGATGAGAGTGAGAAACAATTTGTGTACATTTTTATCCATGTACTTATCACGGATGATTTCGTTTCCTTTGTCATAAATACATTGTCGAACGAAGAAAATTTGAAGAGACCGGAAGTAACTTATTCGGGAAGCCTGAAGAAGAAACTTCCATATCAAACAAAAATCCCAAGCAAGGTAGTCAAAGCCAAACTGAGAAAGCGTTACAAAAAAGTCGAAGAGAGAATCCTACATAAGACCATTCAGACAAAAAATTATGTGTTGTTTTAACTAGAAATGTAAAACTTAAATCTTATTAATCCATTATTTTTCCACGAATTAGTAACAACTAGACTTTCGGATATTACTATGACAGCTTTTGTATGAAGCGCCACACAAAATTCGCTTTAAAGACAAACACAGCAAAAGGAAGTTTTACAAAAAAATGTGAAGGAAGTTTTACAAACATTCATTTACAAAAAAACATTGATTCAAGCATTAACATTTCTAAAAAAAAACAAAAAAAAACGGCCGTTTTGGGGCCCCCGAAAGAAAAATAGTTAGAAAGTTGAATTTGAGTACCGTGTTAAAGTTATAGAATGTTATGCTATATTTCTTCGCCCCAAACACAGCCGGATCAAATAATTTCTATCCAGGCTCTGGAAAGCGCGAAAAGTTTAGTTTGAAAACGGCCAAAACCGGCCATATTTGACATTGCTTCATTTCACACCAATGCACAACTTTTAATAACTACTCAACCTCCAAAATGTGGAAACTGGTATCATATTTTTATTCTTTGTTTTGCAAAAAAAACAATTGGGCCTCTTAGGGGTCCAGGGGCCCGGTTAAATATTGTTTGAGGACGGCCATATTTGGCATAGATATATAGACTGGTATTATTATAGATTTAATCACTTAGTTAAAAAGAATGCATATTGTAATATAAAACATGGAAAACATAGAACATTTTAAAAGAATATAATTAAGAAACTTTCCGTCTAACAACATGCAAAATCATCATAGTATCTGTTGTAGCAAATCGCTAAAATAAAATTAAGATTAAAAAAGATCACGTTGCTAAAATTTTGGAATAGAATTATTCCATGGCACCCAAAATTAGTCAATATATTTATGCATATATAAAGCCTTATTACATATTTAGTGAGTTAAGATATAAGATAAATACTGTTATTCCTTTCTATTAAGCTTCATTAATGGATCGTAAATATATTTAAATTTTTGTTAGCCAATTTCGTGCATCGTGAGATTGGTAATGTCTCAAAATTAGAATAAATAGAAACAAAAGAATTTCTCATGCTATATTCTGGTATCTTCATTTTAATACATTCTATAGTTATTTGACCATGCAGTGCCCTATGAAACAATTTAATATAATTCATTAGACGGCGATCAGATAATTTAGTAAGACCTATGTATGTTCTTATATTTTCAATAGGTAGATTACTGAACTTAAACTTAAATTTCCATTTAAGACAACACAAGAAATTATTCTGAATATTTTCAATAGATATAATACACCGATATTATTATTAGACTGTGTCTACGTGCACGTCAAGTAGTGACGCGTTCATGTATACGTCAAGAGCAAATGACGTCACAATTTTCGTAAACAGCACTTTTGAGTATACCCACCCTCGGCTAACGCCGCCCAGCTTCTTTCGGACGCACCGTGCCCCGTTGCATACCGAGCGAATGGGTTTATACACATTCTAACTTTTAGTGGCCTCTATTTGGTATATTAAATCACTACTTTTATTAAATTTCCTAATGCGTATATACATAAAAAAAGAAAAAAAAGTTATTTTTTTTTAAATGTAAAAGTAACCACGCCAGGGTTCGATCCCAGGACGTCCGGATAAGCTTCCCGATGCATTTACCACTGGACTAAGCTGGGAGCTGGCCGAAGAAGTGCTTGTCTGTGTTACTCATAGTTCACGCTCTGTGCCTGCGCGACAGCGTGTTGACGTCCACGTAAGCACTATATACCGTGCACGTCGGACGTGCGCGTAGACACTCCCTTATTATTAATAATACTAATGTTTAAATCTTCTAATGGGATTATTTATAAAAAAAACGGTTCAATAATATTAATGAGAATGAAATAATAGCACTGTTGATTCATCCTTTTTGCCACTTCTCTTTCTGTAGGAGAAAAGAAAAGTAGGTTTACAGAATTGAGCCCTTCAGTGTATGTATCAGTCAGTATATCGGTCCACCCTAGGGTGACCAACTTTTTATAAAGTCAACCCGGGACACATCGTGTTCAAAGCCAAGTGTGTGTGTGTGTGTGTTGGGGGAGGGGGGGACTATGTATGTATGTGTTTTCTCTAGAAAATATTTTTAAAACACGAAGCAAAAACTAACAAATCATGGGGCTTACTAAACCAAAGTTTGAAATAATGAAAAGAAATACGATTTTCTCTCCTACATAAATTTCCAGTATCGACTCTTAAATTTCTTCCTTCAAAACGTATTTGTTTACTAAATTATTTACAACTTGTGTTTTATTACTTACATTCTTGCTACATTTCAATGGTTCTATACATTGGCATTTGATACTTAAAATTGTACTTTGTTAACTACAATTGATTGTATAATGATGGTAAAAATACATGACGCCCTTTTTTTTATTTATATATATATATAAAAGTAACATTTAATTTCCTTATATTGTTAACAAAAATAAAACTCTGTCAAATTATTTTAGTGTCATTTCAAATAACCTTGACTAAAGTTCCTTTATGTCGAAAATTAAAATTTTTTAGTCTATCTATCAAAGTAATGTATCCCCCCCACGGGCCCACCCCCGAAACTACAGACTAATTAATTATACCCGTGTTCCCCCTAACGGACACTAGTAGAATTAATTGTAACAAATGCTGTAGCTCGAGGCAGTAGAATTTCGTGAATAATGGTATTTAAATATCGAGAGTGATTTCGTGAAGAAAATGGTAAAAAAACCGTGAGTGCATGGTACAATTTTGTGAGTACAAAAGTAAATCTATTGAATTGTTAATAACTGTATTGAATCACGTTTTAAAATTTTACACATAAACCTTACATTAATGCATGCTACTAAGAATCTAAATAAAGTGCATTTTTTTCACATACTTCTTACACATTTGCAAAATCAGATTCTAAAATTTTCATTAAAAATACACATGCACAGTGATTCCGCCAGACTCTCTCTGTGGGGGATGTTTACCCCCCAAAGTCTCGACAACACCGCCCCCTCAAATTAAAAATTTTGCTGAAAAATAGATAGAAACCGTACAAAACTTCACTTACACCCTCCTAATTTTGACTTTACAACCCCCAAACTGAAAATCCTGGCGGAAACCCTGCATATGTACAACTAAGAAATATATTATGTCTTAACGATTTCGCTGAATTTTGCATAAGCATATGATGAACACAGTTCCAAATTTGTCAAGATAAGATTTGTTCCGATTGTTGAACAACACACACAGAAAAAAACTGAAAAAAAAATAATCTCTCACAGACTGCATTTGAAACTTTGGTTTGCTCTTTCCGATAGCGAGGTTTCTATTGGTGTGATACTTCGACTTATTCACAAAGCCTTTCATCGCGAATACCGTCAAACGCACAGGATGAATGGCATTGTGATAATGTAGTTCATAATTTTGCACTAGATGGCAAACTATGTTCGCAAATTTGTTGAAATAAATGGAGGTTAAAGTGTACTAGTTTTTAACATTTTCTGTGCTATGATAAGATAACAAATAAAATTAATTTTATGGGCGGTAACAGCACTATAGCTTACGCTCTTTCCGACTTTGTGCTACGACAATCCGATGATAGGTTTTTGAAGGTGAATTTTATTTTTACGATTGTTTAGCCACTATATTTTCGTGAACGAATGAATAAAAATTATATAATTTCGTGAGTAGTGCTCAGAATTCGTGGATGGAAGAAAAATGTCAAAATTTCGTGAGTTAAAATTAACATTTTTACAAAGTGTTAGACATCTATTTACTCCATGCGATTTCTTGAGTGTTTAAAATTTTCGCGAATTCGCGAAATTCTACTGCCTCTAGCTATAGTTTAATTCTGTACCTGAGAGCTAGAACCCCGTAAGTCCAATTTCGGCCAAAACGTGCTAATTAACGCAGTTTTCTACAGCTGAGAGTTTCACATACTGGTTGCTCGACTCTTATTGTAAATATGTTAATAATGTAAATAAGTAAGTCAAATTATGACATTTGTCTGTTTCTGTATGAAAGAAAGTAGTTTTTCTTTGTCCTCGAAAACACGGATTTGTAACTTACGCGGTTCCGGCTCTCAGATACAGAATTCATTCTCGCCTAAGTGTAAATTTATAAACCCTAAATACTGTTCCAAAATAAAATGTTGATTGCATTTGACAACAATAGTGTATGTCCCAAAGAAATAAAGCAATATCATTTTTTTTTATTTTTTTTTACTATTGGTAAAATTTATAAGCAGCCATTTCTGACGTAATTTAGTATAATTTCCAAAAGACGAACAGGTTTATAAGAAACATGCGGTATACCTGTAATTCCGTAATGCATAATAGTTGTGCGTTTATAAATAATCTGTTACTTATTACTAACAAGTGTAAACAGAGAACCACTTACCACTCTGTGTAATCCACTGCCTTGAAATTTTACCATGAATTCATTATAACCACCAAAATCTTATTTATTTTTTGTTTTACACATTCTAGGCTATAGGTATTTTTTCAGTGATATGTACGGATTTTTTCTGTTTTACGGATTTTGATCAAAACCGGGACATTAAGTGTGTCGGGTAAGGTCTGCTCGGGACGCGGGACTTCGAGGGTCTAAACCGGGACAGTCCCGGGTAAACCGGGACGGTTGGTCACCCTAGTCCACCCGTCAATACGTCGCTTCTAAACACTAGCAACTTCAAAGTTACAGAATCCCTAGGAATGGACAAAAGCGATTCTACAAACTCATTCGCTACGTTCAATACGTGGGCAGCTCTTTCAATGTTAAAACACCATCTCCGGAAAAGGCCAAGCTAGGGAGGGAAGGAAATAAGGCTTGTTTCTACCGTCATAAAAGACAGGCTGGGATACTTTTGAAACTTTTTTAGGTCTGTAGCCACCTTTGGATCAGACCGGGATGCACATGGGAGGGTAGCAGTTGGGTAATAGTTAAGGTACCTATCGTTCGATTGGTGTAACTGAAGGAAACTAGAAAACCTCAGTCAGGACGGACGGCAGCAGAATTCGAACACACTGTACCTAACCAATGCGGACCTCCCTCCCCCCACCCAAAAATATAGGTTAGCAAAAGACAATTTAGTTTTCCTCATATACAAAAATATAAATTACATGAAATCAGTTATATATGAGGAGTTGTCCAGGTCTAAGGTGATATGGTCCCCAGTTTTTTTTTATAAATGTTTTTCCGTCTCGAGTTTTAAATTGCGATTTCTAATTTTTTTCTTGTTATAAATGCGCTCCTATGCATTTTTTCTTGTGTAGAATAGACAGATTGAACTATTTAACCTTGTGACATCGTATGGAAAACTTTCTGCGTTTTGCCTTGCACCGGTTTACACATGATTTCTAGAACAAACGCGTGTTTGTTTTCTCTCTTCCATGTCATCTTTCTTTGGCTGCTGTATTATATTGCGTTCTTTCTACTAACCAGCCGAACGTGCTTCTTCATTAACTAATACCCTTCGTCCATCCTTTGCATGCTGTTACGCTTTAATCATACACCTGATTATTTTCCAGGCGGGCTTCAATGCAAGACTGCTGTGACATCACGGAGGCCTGATAGCACTGACCACTCGACCAACGAGGACGTCTTTGTTACTACACTGCAGCTGTTGAGATGCGTCCTCACCACTATCCGACTGGATACTTATAGTTTCTCTCATTGCCAATAAATAAGCCAAACGCTCGTTGACTGTCTTTAATTATCACCCCTGTCTGATATGCAACCACGCATTATTTTATAAAAATGGTCATAACATTAATTCTCGTTGAGATATCGATGTGCCGGCAATGAATTATTGTTACCTGTTGGCAACTCATCCCATCTGTGGTCCTTTCGACCCATCTTTACTTGGAAGATTTTCTGGGAATCCCCTACTTCCTTTGGGGAATCCCTTGCGCCCTGCTTGTAGAATTTTCCAATATGAATTTTTGGATAGCCGGGGTGTGATTTCCTCTAATTTACTCTCAACCGCCTACTCTCCGATTTTTCGTCTTCGCAATAATCCGCTCTGAAGTTCATTTTCCCACGCTTTCGGTACGCTGTAGCTCCGTAACGCCTCGGAATTCCACCCCCCCCCCCCCGTTGCCTGGACTTTTTTTCTTTATTTTTCACTGTACTATCACCTCCCGAAGTTTGTCGGTCCGTAACCTTACCACCCTGTAGAATGTAAGTCGTGTACCTAGCGGTCGTAGGTCAGTTGGTAGAGCGTTGGCTTCGTATTGGGAGGTCCTGGGTTCGAAATCATTGGACGAACAGGCTGATTGAGGTCTTCCGGGGTTTGTTTCTTATTCAGGCCAGGAAAATGGAGGAAAATAGTCAACTCCTTTCCCCGTTCTATTTGGTAGAAACCTACAACTAAAAACGTAGAGATGTGAGGTGCGTAGAACGTTATGGTGTATTACAGCTTCATTTCTACTGTCGCTGTCATGGCTTAATACACTCGGTTGTGCTAACGCTTCTCCTGATCATACACCACCAACCTCGAGGAAGAGAAGCTCTGATCCTGTTTTGTTTCGATGGTATGGACACTTAAATCCCGCTCCCTATCAGAATTTCAGCTCAAAGAACCCAATCCTCAAGTTTTATCTCATTCTTTGCGCTCTGATTTCCACATGAAGTTCGTTTCACCGTTCTCCGAATTAGTATCACAAAGATAAAAAAGTTTAAGGTCATTCCAGTCAATTAAACTCTTATCTGCGATAGGAGCAATCCTGACCGACAAAACTGAAAGTAACGTTCTGGAAAATGTCGATTTACAATTCTCCTGTCTCATCCCAGAAGCTAACTTCTGGTCCTCTTTGATTTCTTTTACTACTCTCTTTTTTTGAATGTCATTCAGTGGTTGAAAGGGGAACGCAGTCCCCAAGGATTATGTTTTTGTGACATTTTCCTTCTTTCCCGATCTTTACTCTATTTCTCTTTCTTTCTTTCTCCTGGAGGACTCTAAATTACTTTTTGAAACAGCTGTTAGAATCTTTCTTTTTATGCATTTCGTGAAAGAAGAAAAGGGAAAAGTTTTAAAGCTCATTACACGTACTTTTGTTGTTGTTCCGTTGTGTTCGTTTTCTTTTCTTTGTTGTCACGTTTTGCATACTAAACACAATTCAACTTTCCAGTAAAAGTTTTTCTTCTTTTTCTCCACTTTTTCGGATTCTTTTGACACCTGGGCGTCACATGATATCTTATCCGTGTGGGAGAACTTGAGATTGCAAAGAAATAAATGACGAAGTGACATCTGTGGGGCATATTGTAACTGAAAAATACTTTTTAAAAAGATTGTGGCACCAGAACACATCCTTGTGGCATCCCTTAATCCAATCGCGTCGTCACCCACATAATGAATAACAAATTTTCCGAACTACTTACCAAACACTTTTTTTTTTTTTTTTTTTTTGGTGATCTCTCTTACAAACTAGTTGGAAAAAAATTCTCCTTAAGTTTCTTGAATCGAAAATCATATAATTCTGATGTATGTGTTGGAGGGCTTCTAGCATACATATGAGGTCTAGAAATCGATAGTTTTGGATCTGACCAGTTGTCAGATATAGTCGAAGCATCGATGCTTTTTGAAAAGAATGTATTTTGGTCATGTTACATTTGAAGGATTCAGACATTTCTTGTTACTTATAGAAAAATAATTGAAAATTAATGGATATCATGAAACAATGGTTGCAAAGAAATTTGATTGATTGTACTTCTGGACTGGTAGAGAAGATCCAAATCTAAGTTAATCTCTTAATGGGACTGGGATTCTTTTATATAACTTTTTTAGTCTTAGCAGGACAAGACAAAGATTGTACTTTTGATATCAACAGGTGGCCATTCTGACTTAAGTTTTCCCAGGTTTTTCCTCAGTTGTACCAGGCAAATGCCGGGACGGTACCTTTAACTTAGGCCTTGGTCGACTTCTGATATGTTGTTGGAAAGAAATTTACACAAACGAAATTTTCATTGAATTATTGAGAATTATTCATTTTCTTATTATTGTTTGGCATAGACGTTGAGATCGAAGTTGGAAACGCTGTATCTCCAAAACGAAGAGGAATTTCATCTATGTTTATAGGAACCTTTTTACTTGTTTCGATGTCAGGAATGACCTCCCGAAAGTTCTGAATCACACTGTATAAATGAAGACGCCTTTAAATATGGTTTCGATCGATGACAAAAGTAATTCACAATTCTGTTGGGTATGGAAAAAGAGAAGATTATGTCCTTGTCTGAAGACATAACTAGTAATGATATGGGTAATTCATATTAATATACAGGATAATGAAAGTTATTTCGATTAAGTGTACGTTCTTGAACTAATCGAACAGGTTACTTGGAAACAACGATTTGTTTACAGTAAAGGTTCAGTTGGTGAGATAAAGTATTGGTAAAATAAGGCAGAAAAATAGATGGGTGAACTAGGGATTCAATCCACCTCTTAAGCTTTACTATTCATAACTATTACTTCGTCATTTTTAGGAGAGGAAATGGGTCAACAAAAAAATCTCTACAGGTAGTGGAGTTTCTTTACTTGTAACATCTGCAGAGTTGAGCTGGAAGATAGAGAGGCTGTCACTCAGCTGGTGTAGTATTGGCTTTGCAATTGGGAAATCCTGGGTTTGATACCATCTGACGAACATTCTGACTGATGCATTTACAGGGTTTACCTCAACCACGCCAGGTGAATGTAAAGATGATACCTTTAACTTAGGCCCTGGCTGACTTCTTCCCGCAACTTCTTCACTACATTATCCCAATCTGAGTCATAGATGATAAAAGATCATTAAAAATCCAATTAAAATTCAATCTGGCAGGTTTAAACGAAACTGAGAAATATATGGTTTCGTGGTGTTGCTCGTTGAATTAAATTTTATTTATGGCCTTTAGGCATCTCAGGTTCAGGCCGGGATAGGTTGGAGAAGAGGATTTTAGAAGGTCCTAGGCCTAGTTTGTAGGTACTATCCCGACATTTGTCTGGTGTAACTGAGGAAAACTCTTCGGAAAACCTCAGTCAGTATAGGACCACAGGGTCGTTCCCAGAGCTTCTGAATGCTAAGATAACAATCTGCCAACTGAGCTACGTCGCTCGGTATCGTGTCGTTGGTTGCTTAGTTAATTAACATTAGACCGGCAAGAAGAGATTCAATTCTGAGCTAGTTAGGAGGTAAATAATCCTCTGCAGTTTCATTAGCGAAATCATAAATGACTCTTGTAACATCTTTTGTTCGAGCACCATGCTGGGAGCCAACTTTCAAACAAACTTACAACTCACGTTCAATTACAACTATTGAACAAAATATTAAAATACTTCAACACGTGACGTAATAAAAAATTGGTAATATTACAGAAGAGTATACAACAGAGTGCCTTTTCTTGAGCTCAATTACTTGCGATAATTGAAATGAATACAGAACATAGTTCAAGAATTTCGTGATACATTTTGTACGGCCATGACTTGTCGGATAACACACGCTTCAGTCACGACTTCTAGAAAACCACGTGGTGAAGAAACTTTTAATTCGACACCTCTTGATGATGTCATGGCGTTGCAAAATTCAATGTATCACGAAATTAGCAAATGTCACGAAATTACCAGCTTCTACAAAAAAATTTGCGAATATCTGCAAAATATTTTGCAAAGTTTTTCTCTCTGATCATCATTGCCATTTCTTCTCTTATTTCTAAAGCATTTTCTTTGAAATATATATGTTTACTGCATTGCAGTTTCTTAATATCACCATTAAACCCATTTAATGAAGAAGTTCTTAATACACTGCTGCGGTTAAATATGAAAGGCTATTCTTTATCCACTATTTTTTGTTCTTAATTTGTTTTTATTTTCGTTTTCTGAAAATGACAAAAGAGCAGATTGCGGAAACATGAAAATGTGGCAGAAAGCCAACCATAATCGATACCGTCCACAACGGAAACATCTCGATGTGGAGTTGTTGATTACCGGATATTATAGAAACGATTTTCAAAGTACTTGGACAGGAGACCGTTACACATTTTTTAGGGCAAAAAAAGAAAAAAAAAAAGTAGATGAATCAAAATCAAATTTAGACCTAAGTGAATAACTGTTCCAGAAGCCAAATTTTAAGTACTTCCCCCCACCTCTGCGAGGCTAATTGCTAATGACTCAAAGATAAATTTAATGGGTTCTAATCTTTCTTCCTGAACTATTACTATCATGGAACTACAGAGGAGGAAAACTGAGTGCCAATCAAGGCGAAAAGTGATATATTTTGGGTGGAAAAAATATTATGTCATTATGACTCGTTCGTAATTCACGTTTTGGGTATAATAACCTCTTGTCTTCCTCCTCCCGCTCTGGACAACAACATATTCAATTTATCGATGACTGATTCAGAAAGAAAGATGGCCGTGTCATAGAAACACTTATATGGTGTTACAAAAGTAATGAACTTACGTTTAATAACGATACTTAGGATAATACTTGTGCCATTATTGAAATTAAAGTATGCGTGTTTTTAGCTTGTTCTAACATTTGGAAGTTTGAGATTTCTTATACAAATTCGAGACACTGTAGGTCTACATGTTGTGATTTCAGTTAATATTATGACAAATCGGGAATGTTACTTCAATTGTTGCTCTTGAAAACTTCAGTTATTCATTGTTGAATGAATGAAACAACAACAAAGAATACCGAGCCTCCGTAGCTCAGTGGTAGATCGTTGGCTTAGCATTCGGGAGGTCGTAGGTTCGATCCAGTGGCCGACTATCCTGACTGAGGTTTTCCAGGGTTTATCCTCAATCACTCCAGGCAAATGTCTGGATGGTACCTTCAATATAGGCCCTGGTCGACACCTTCCCGAAATCTTTCCCCTCCACTATCCCGATCTGAGCCTTAGATGCCTAAAGGCCATAAATAGAATTCAGTTCAATGCAATTCAACAACAAAGAACAAGAAAATGGTTACAAGTAGATGGCGCTGTCAGTCGCATTGTCAGTCAGTTAATGATACTGCTTCAATTAATGTTTCCACTCAATTGATAAGAACATTGCCTGGTCTTCAGGATCTCCTGATCTCACACCTTCTAATATTTTTTCTTTGGAAGTTTGTCAAGAAATGAGTGTGCAAGAACGAACCAAAAGGTAAATGAATCTTCCTAAAACAATATTTTAAAATAAATTTCACGATTTGTCACAAGATAAACTTGACATGATACAAAGTGCATTATCTTCAGGCCTAATTGGTCCAACTAACCTTCTAACCACCACCAATTAAAATGGTTTCATTATTTTTCTAACACCTTACATATTTATTTGTCTATTTATTTACGTATTTATTCATCTATATGAACCACAAGCAGCGCGCACTAGCTTACTACGCCAACAAAAACTGTTATAATAAACACGCAAAATAGTGGATGTCAGCCAGTTCTAACTGCGATCTAAGAACGCCACCAACCACACACTGTACAATTTGAATTTGAACTTGAATTTTACCTATAGCCATCTAAGGCTCAGGCCGGGATAGGGGAGGGCAAAGTATTCGGGAAGGTGTCGGCCAGGGCCTATGTTGAAGGTGCCATCCCAGCATTTGCCTGATGTGACAGGAAAAATCCTGGAAAACCTTCAGTCAGGATGATCGGCCGCTGGGATCGAACCCACGATCTCCCGAATGCTACGCCAACGCTCTACCACTGAACTACGTTCACACACTGTAGAAAAGAAAGGGTCACGGCATATAATTTTACCTCCCATTTACACGCATAAAAGTAGATTTTTACTTGAGATTAAGAAAATTTCAGGTAGGGGGGACATTCCGTAGCCTCTCGCTGACTACGGACCTACTTTCATTTACTTTAAAATATCGCTCTTTGGACCAGGAACGAATTAGAAACCTGAGTTTAAACCTCGCATACGTCAGCCAGCTGCACTGAGGTTTAGAAGCCTATTTTTTTCTCAGCTTCACGAAGCAAATTCCGGGTTAGTACCTACAAATGGAATCCAGCCAGTCCTGAGAAACGGAACATCTTATGTCGTGATTTTCTTAAGTGTACTAATACGCGACTAATAGATGAACAAGAAAAGGGCGGGAGAAAATATACTATTGCTCTTTAGCAGTGCAAGATATCATCAACTGATCATATCTTTAAACTAACGTGTGGTAGAGCTCTGCACGTCAGATTGTAACCATTTTTCATCCAAAATCTATGAATAAATCTTTATTGTGTTGTTTATAGATGGTGCTGTAATCTTGTGAATGTTTACAATGGAAACCTCCAAATAGAACAATCAATCAAAGGTTTTGCGTGTACTAGAGCTGCAAGAAACTTAACAGTCTTCAAATAAAGCTCTAAAGAGATCAGTTTTTGATTACATACTCTACGTAGAGATAGGATTAGAGAGGCACGTGGAAGGTTATTGTGAAAACAGGTTAACGTGATGACACCAAGGGCAAACTACCACGGAATCTATTGTAAGAGAACTGAATATCAAAAAGACCTGTTAACCGATATTCAAGCAAGATACCACAACACGCTTATCGTTCTTATTGTTCCAATAACCTAAAATAAACCTTAAGGACTACGTAACAAATGAGGTGTGCCACACGCAACGTACACTACTTTTTCATAATTTCCTGTTGAATTGGAATAAAACAGGCTAAAATGTTGGTTGGAAGTCTAAACATTGCATGTGAGCCAGAGTTGTCAGGTGGAGGGAAATTTCCCGGAAAACGGGGAATTTGGGACCACATGAAGAGTAAAAGAGGAAAAAGAAAATATCGAGAAAGTTTGTTGAATATTTCGGGCACTTTTTGTTCAAATTTTCAGTAATTTTGAAACTTAACTTAACCAGGAGGGATTTTTTTTACAATAATCGGGAAATTGTTCAGTATTTTGAGGGAAATATTGCGACATGAACCTGACAACACTGACGTGAGCATGAGTAAGTATATTTCATCGGTTGAAGTACAAATACTTGAAGAGAGAGTGGTGTGTTTCAGACTTCTCGAAGACGATGTAAACTAAGTTTGGTGTGATGGAATGCTGTGTTGAAATTTAACTTATCTTAGTATGTGGGTCAAACTTCAAAGACGAATTCCTCAGTCACACACACACACACACACAAAGTTAATACATAGGCGGATTTAAGAGAGAGACAGACCCTGGGGGGCAATCACTTTAAAAGGTATCGTTTAGAATGAAACATTTAAAGTCATTCTGAAATAAATGGGGGCAGGGACCATAAATCCACCCATGAGTTCGTATAAACATGGATTCAATTTTTCTTCATTTTAGAGATCCAGGGTTTCCAACTTAGAACAAGTAATCTACCTCTGACAATAGTAAATAAACAAATTAATCATTCGAGATAAAGTCAGAAACGAGGCGTAATTTATATCAGTATGGTGCATATTCGGAGGCAAAATTTCACTTTTTCTGGTTGACAGTGTTTCCAACCTTGTATAAATGTTATTTTTTAAATGTATGTCAGTTCATTGTATATTTGGTATCCCGGACTGATCATAAACATCTCATATGAAGCAAGGAGTTCAGTGTTGCCAACTGAGGTTGAAACACGAGGTTTAATATCCTAGGTAACACGTTAATTTGCGCAAAATATATAAAAAAAAACTTTCATCTAACGGAACGGAACAGTGTTTCCGCAACACGATCCTATTTCATTGGTAACAATAATGACAAGGAAAACTTGGTATGGTGATTCACTCCATAAAAATTAAGCAACTAATTCCTTTACATATGTCCCCGGCAATGCGTGGTTTTCGATATTTTGTGCAAATTAACAAAGTTGGCAATACTTTGTTCCATATGCGACACTTATCATCACTCAGGGATACCAAATATGTGATGAACTGACATACAGTCCATTAAAAAAATAATATGTATATAAGGTTGGCAACAATGACAGAAAACGTGAAATTTTGCCTCCTAATGTGCACCATACTCCCATAAACATGATTTTTCCTTTCATACCTCGTTTGTGAGTTATTAATTTCTTTACATTGTCACATGCTCTAAGTTGGAAACCCTGTATATTGAAAATGAAGCGAAATTGGACTCGTGTCTATGTGAACATATATTCCTCTTTTGGTGTCATGAATTCGCATGTGCAATTTGTGCCTCATATTAAGATACAATCTGTATATTGCAAGAAGAAAGTAATGTTTCTCCCGTTGTATGAAGCGATTTAGGCCTAAATCACCTACAAACATAACTAAAGGCGTGTTCAACCAGACTTCTGTGGGGGTTTCACATCCAAATTCTTGAGAACACCTGCCAACTGTTCAAAAATCGGTAGAAACCATACAAAACTCCAATTACACCCTCCTAATTTTGACTTTACACCCAGCCACCCCGAAACTGAAAATGCTGGCGGACTCCCTGGGCGCGACCGTCAAATTTCAGTGGAGAATCGTCAAATTCGGGTTTCACTTAAAGTTTTCTTTCGGAAATCAAGCGTGTACAAATTTTTTTTTTTAAATAGTGTACAAAACTTGTACAAAGTTTTATTCTATTTGAAATTGAAATTCGATGATTCTGTATCTCAAGTTGATGTATCCACTGTAAACATACGACACACAGTGCGGCCGATTCCAAAAAAGCTGGCCAAAAGTCCAAAAAAAAAAAAAAAAAAACTAGCTACTTAGGGATTTTTTCATGTTGGGTTGGTTACAGTACATCTGTAATGGTCAGAAATTACTTATGAAAGTGTTTATTTCCTTTTACCTGTCCCAGAATAGAAGTCGCAAAGCTATCTTTGTTCGATTGGCATCGATTGTGTTACTGAGGCAGTGAACGACGCACGTGTTGAAAGTTGTATAAAATCTTTAGATTCAAGCAGATCATAATCAAATGAAATGGAATCAACGTCTGAAAGTACGTAGAACATATATAAAAAATTATGAAATAATAATTTATCAAATATAAATTATTAGTGAAACTATAATTGTTATTGATTTTATTAATAGAAAGCGTTAAAATACGATATGTTATTATGAAAAGTTATGTTGCTCCGCTGACAGACCTATTCTAAGTTATAGTCAAATGCATTTTCTTCAATATAAACAAAAAAAAAAAAAAAAAATGTCCGAAGTTTCCCCTGTCAAAATGGCGGACCCAAAAATCCATTTTCCACACCGTTTGAGCTAGAGCTACGAAATTTGGCACAAAGGTGTATTATCACGCGTAGTTTAGGAAATATTACAATATATTCAAAAAGTCGCCATCTTGGATCCAAAATGTCCGCCAAACCTATTGTTGTATAGAGTGCAGAGCCTTAACCGCTGGAACTAAAAACATCAAATTAGATATGAACGTACATGATCACTGGCAGGTTAAGAAAATATTACAAAATGTTTCCAAAGACGCCATCTTAGATCCAACATGGCGAACCCAAAAAATCTATTTTCCACACCGTTTCAGCGAGAGAAACGAAATTTGTCATAAAGCTGTATCATCACGAGTCGTTTAGGTAAATATTACAATATGTTGAAAAAAAAGTCGCCATCTTGGATTCAAAATGGCCGCCCAAGATCCAATCAGGAATCATTTATTAAAAGAAACATCTTCATTGGCTAGCTTTCTTGGAATCGGCCGCACTGTGCAACAGCACCCCTCTATTGACTACTGACGAGTTAAATGAAATATTTCGATCTGATCCCGTCTAGTAAGAGAAAACTTGAAACAAATACAGGTATTTTTTTGATCGGTTACTTTAACCAAATTACATTTCATTTCTATGGGCTGGGTGAGTACGTGTCTGTGACCGAAGTCCGTTACATCTTGGAGGGATGGCGTCCCTGTGACGCTTTTTTTGGGACAAGAATGGACAAAGTTTCAGCTATATATTGGCAATACCGACATTGTTTTGGTGTAAATTAGGAAAACCCTGAAAAAATGTATCACGCCAACTCCTCAGCGGTTTTCCGAAGTCAGGAATAAAAATCAGTACACGACTTATAAGGGGTAGTCATTTAATTGCTTGTTTACCTATCGACAAACATTTATAGAGGTAATCAGAAGTTTTAATCTTCGGTTATATTCACATTTAAATACTTTTTTTTTACGAAAGGACCTTACTGTAAATTTAGGTAATACCATAGACCTCATATCACGCCTCCCCATTTATGGCTTCGCTAAAACTGATGGATTTTTGTTCAGAGCACGTGATTTTGAATCCATCCGCTAGGTAGCTCTGCCATAGACTTCATAGTAGAATATGACGTTTATGGCAGAGCTACATAGCGGATGGATTCAATATCACGTGCTCTGAACAAAAATGCATCAGTTTTAGCGAAGCCATAAATGGGGACGCGTGATAAGTCTATCTACAATCTACATTGTATTATGAGGTCTATGGTAATACCTTCAGTAGTAAATATGAGCATTCCCATATATTCTGAAGTTATAAATCCACTTTGAACTCTATCTTATGAATGTACTGCAATACACAATACTTTTTGGTAGCTACTATTCAATCAAAGTACTAATACTTCGATTTATCCCACGACGTTGTCATAATTTTTCAGGTTATATAGTAACAAACTTGTCAACGATACATACATGGCCATAAACCTATATACAATTGAACTTAATTAACTTTTAAAAATTTGACCAATATTATTTCAATTTATTTAACTCATAGATATTGTCAACGCAACTATTAAAGAAAAAAAAAACGTTATCAGAAGATGGAAATTATCTTGTGGTCCAGTCTGTTAAATATCGACGTTGATAATTTCATAGAATTAAAAAAAAAAGTCACTGAACTTATTCGTTACTCAAAAAAAAAATAGAAAAAAGAAATCATCTTGTATAAGCTTTGTATTGTTTCAAAATCAAATTAACAAGATCAAACTAGGTGTGAGAGTGAGAACATAAGATTTTTATGGCTTATATGCTGAGATATGACTGTCATAAAAAATTCCAATTTTCTGCACGGTTGATTTTGTTTTCTTCCTGTCTTTTTTTTTTGTTTCTTTTTAATGAAACCAAGTGGATTAATTTTGTGTCTATCGCAAACCAAAGTTTATTTTGTGAGTGTTGCTTGTTTCTAAGCAAATCTTTGTGTTAGAAAGTTTGTTATTAAGCTTGTTCTTTTGACTCATTTTGTATCAAACACAAAATCGTTATGTATCGTATTTCACTGCTAAATAGTTTACTTGAACGGAAAATGATTTTAACAGTTTCGTTCGTTTGCTGATTACTGAAAACATGATACAGGGTGTGTCTAAAATGGTATAAACTGTTGTTAAATGGAAGATTTCTGCAGAGATTCCGCCAGAATTTTCAGTTTGGTGGGGTGTAAAGTTGAAATTGAGAGGATGTAAGCGAAGTTTTGCACAGTTTCTATGAGTTTTAGATCGTAAAAAAATTTAAGTTGGGGATGCGCTCGAGAATTTTCGGGGGTGAGACCCCCACAGGGGGATCTGGCAGAATCACTATATTCCTACCCCTTCCCAGTAGTTTAGTTATTACAGTCACGGAATTCAAATAATCCCCGAAGAAACGAGAAGGTATGACTCCTGCTGTGAACCGTACTGATTAAAGATTCATAGGGATTTCTCCTCAGTTCAACTAGATGAATGGTACTAGAAAAAACCGTGGCTGCTATCATTTTCTTTTCTATTCTCTGAAGAGTTCTCATTAAGACACGTCATCTCTACTAGTCTAAAAGTGAAACCATAATTTCATCTGATTTTGCATTCTTGATAAACCTCCACCCAACCGCAGTTCATTTATCTGTCACTGAAAAACTGTGCTCTGTCATATTTATCCCTAATTAAAAGTGTCTTCATAGGCTTTAGCCAGAGAAAGGTCGCATAATTACAAATTACACTTGGAAACTCTGGTCCACGGCTATCAGTCCATGTCAGGTCTATACCAATAAAATCGAACCCAGCAAGGACATTCGGTGCTTCAACCTTCTATGATCAAAATTATAAGAAAAATCAAGCTTTAATTACAATTAACCTAATTTATTATTAACAGAATTTTATTAATTAATTAATTCATTCCATATATAAGGCATAATCAAGACAAGAACGAAAACATACCTGAAACACAATCTTTAATCATCAGACCGAATCCTTCCAAAATCCTTCCCCTTGTTACGATATGTGTTCGGTGTAAAACAGCAAACAAATTAAGCTGTATCTTGAAATTGTTAAATAAATAAATAATTGTTTTCTGTTTGAATAGTTTTCCTGTCATCTGTCAACCAATTTTTGAATACCGGTTTGGAACAAAACTCTGGATCTCGACGAGAGAAAAAAAATTGTGCTACTTTCATTGCGCGTTCTGCAAATTTCCCAGTATTTTCCCGTCAAGATCGTTTTCGATACTGCGATACTGACTGCCATGACGCGGAAGGTCCGGTGAATTAGGTGAGTGGGTAATTTTGTCCCATCAAAGTTTCTGTTATTTCCCGCAGGTTATCACCGCCGTGTGTGCACGAGTGTTGTCTGCGTTGTATCAGCACATCCTTACGATTGATCGATGCACGGCATTTGTCCAATAATACAGGACATAGACGTTCTAAATGCTGACAGTAGACATCTGCCGTGATGTTCTGGTTCCTTGGTATCAATTGTAAAAGGATTATACCGCGCTTGTCACATCAAATATGCACACGATATCACTTTCTGGGTTGGAATTCTTATCTTACACTATTTCCACCATACCTCCTCATGGGTGGATTTACGGGGGCCATTGCCCCCAATCATTTCAGAATGACTTTAAATGTTCCATTCTAAGCTATATGTTTTAAAGTAATGCCCCCCCCCCCCCCCCAGGGTCTCTCCTAAATCCGCTCATGTACCTCCCTTAGGCAACCATTGACGTTTGGATTCACTGTTGTGATAAAGAACCTATTTTTCATCTCAAGTCACCATTCTGCCCCATAATGGTTCCCTTCTCTAACAGGTCAATAGGGCACTGCAAAAATACGCTGCTTTATTGTGATGTTAACTCATGAAGTACCCATTTCCTCAGTTTAGACAGACAATCAAGATCAAGAAAATGACAGTGAAAGGTTGAATGGGTCGAGTGGTGTACTGTAGCCAATTTTTCTACCGTTCAACGCGGATTCTTCTCGACCGCTGCTTGTAGAACGCCGTTGCCCAACTCAATGGGTCGCTCTTTTCGTGCACTGTTTTTTTTTCCAGACCGTTGTGAACCATTTCTTACATTTACAGACATGAAGACTGAAGAGTATAATTATACGGCATTGATGTTTCTACTGCTACGGTCGCTAGATGTCCCTGATGAAACTCATAAAGCGTTACAGGTTGTATGTGTTCTTCAGACGCTGCCATAATGAAACACAAACAAACAATTTGCTGCACACTGATCCGTGTATGGATACGAAATGCTGTCCTATACAGCGCTAACCTCATAGCCTTGAGATACTTCATAATTCGACAGTCGTACGGTTTCGTTTCCAAGGCCATCCTTAAAAAGACATTAGTTATGATATGACCCAATATTTACAATTCAACACTCTACAGATCGGAAACAAAACTATCTTCGGCAAAATATTTTTTTTCATGGGTCTCAGCTATTCGTATTATGGTACGCCTTCTATATACACGATCATTGCACAAATTTCTTTAATGTAACGTTTCCTGTCCAGGCAATGAAGAAAACGTGATTATAGTACTACAAATACAAAAAGCAAAAAAGCGAGTTTTTCTTTCTAAATAATCAATTATAGCGTCTGCTATTGCGTGTTGCATATGGACATTGCTTTGAATATTGAATACATAGAAATGCTTGTATTTACACATGCATATATCTAATTAGGATAAATGCATATATCAAAATAATGATAGGATAGATGTTTATCTATTTCATTTTTTTTCACA
This sequence comes from Lepisma saccharinum, assembly GCA_022664845.1. Taxonomy (NCBI): domain Eukaryota; kingdom Metazoa; phylum Arthropoda; class Insecta; order Zygentoma; family Lepismatidae; genus Lepisma; species Lepisma saccharinum. The sequence goes on from JAGDQP010024915.1 coordinate 24,428, forward strand.
GTTAATGGTGTATGTTTAAGTAAGGTACTAGAGTTGGAATCTGCCGGTAAAAACATATATGCATGTAATCTAATTACGAAAAGCTGTGTAGGAAAATGTAAACAGCAGTTGAACAAACAAAATTGTTTATGACTTCGACAGGGATTCTGCCAGGATTTTCAGTTTGGGGGTAGTGGTGTAAAGTCAGAATTGGGAGGGTGTTAGTGGAATTTTGAATGGTTTCAATCGATTTTTAGCCGTAAAGAAAAATTGAAGTTGAGGGGATGTCTTCGAGGATTTGGGAGAGTGTCACCTTCACCTCCCAAAGGGGGTGCGGTCTGGCGGAATCACTTCTTTTCCACATCCCCTGCACAATATTGATACTGGTTGTGGGACTTTTGGGAAAGATATCGATCATTTTAAAGTTGCAAATTTGATTTTACTATTTTGGCGCCCATCAGTACTTGTAACTTGGGACATATTCTAGAATCTGTTGAGGAGATCTATAAGGAAAGACAAGTTGGTCGAACTTAGCGTCTGTTTGCAGTGGATGGTAAAATCTAGATAAAAATTTATCCGAGCACCAAACCCCAGTAACACATGCACGTTGGCCGTTCATGGGACCCATATCGCCCCACATCGACAATGTGGGCGGGATAGCGGCCCCTCTTGAGACCACCTCGATGGATGTGGGATCGACATCGATTATCGGTATCACTAATTTACGTATTTTCTAAAACTATAGTAAATATTGTGCAAAGAATAAATCGATTTTGTTCATAATGTTTAAATTAAAATTAAAAAATAGAGGATTCGTCATGGAACCATATCGGTCTATTTCGGTAACCGATATATGTATATATATATATATATTGATCAATGTCGGTCCATATGGGGAAACCGATGTTTATTCAAATCATGCTATATCCCTCTGGTGATAAAATATAAAACTTCATGTTGTTCTCAACACGTGGTCAGCTATGTTTGGTGACAAATTATTGATCGTTGAAGCATGTTAAAATTCAGAAATAACGTCCTTCCACAGGAAGGGCATAAACAAATAAAGTGTTAAAGTGGATTGTGTTTTGTGACAAACCAACAAGATTTATAGTAATATTTATTACGCTGGTTATGGGAGTCATTTTAAGAGCCAGAGATGGGAGTCATTTTACACTTTTGTGTCGTTTGTACGGTAGAAAGGAGCGTATTTTTTCGCCGCCATGTGGTTAAGAAACGTTCCCTTTAGTACAATAAGTTAATGTTATATTTATTTACATTTGTTTTACATCATTTTCTTCAATTGAAGCTGTTTCATGTCCATTGTAATCATGTCCATTGTACTCTAACTTCTTGGCAAAAAATGTAAAAAAGTTTAAAGCAGAAGACCCGTGATTACAATGGAGCGGAACTACAAATTTTAGCATGAACGCAACATCGAAAATAATTTTATTTTACAAAGTAGCAGTGGTCAACAAATTTTACAATCCATTAGCACAGCGAAGTGATGTAACTTTAGCTACAGAAAAATAGTATTCTTTACATAAATAGTAACTTTGTTTTACAATTTCGTGTTGGTTTGTCTATGTTGGTGGTCCTATATAAAAAGGGGGGATTCCTTTTAAAAATACTAAAAGAAATCAGAATTTCATTATGTTCAAAATGTCAATGACCGATATTGAGCAATGTCGATGCCCAATGTCGAACGATATCGTTGACCGATATTGGCCAAGATGTTTGCATCCAATATGGGGCCCATATTGTTGAACGATATCGATCGATGTCGTAAAATCCAATATGCCCATATCGGCCGACGTGGATGTGCTACTTGGGAAGAAACACCTATCCATGCGGATTAAGCATATTCGGATCAAAACATTATCTGCCAGTTCTCTAGGTGTTATTTCTTATCTGCTAATCTGTCATCCGAATTAGCCGAGTTTACTAAAACGGATACCAGATTAGAAACCGGATATCTGCATTTCTTTTGGCCAGGCGTTCTCCCAAGATTTTTTATTGGAGGGGGGGGGGGACGGTGGTGTATTGTATTCATAACACAGGATCTGTCTTAAAGGTACTACATATGAAAAATATTTTTTAAGAAATGAATCTCTGGTTACTGAGCACCGTAACTCAGTGGATAGAGAGTTAGCTTTGCAGTTGCAAGACCCTGAGAACGGTCCGAGCAACCACTCATCCTTTCTTGATAGATAGAGTGAGACTTTTTCCAGAGCTTTTCCTCACTCAGACCAGTCAAATGCCGAGATAGTAGCTTCAAACTAGGACCTGGACGAGTTCTTTCCAACCAAGGTTGATTGATTTCAATCAAAGTGATTTAAATCATGATTTAAATCAGATGATTTTTTTTGTAAAAAATGAATGATTTAAATAAAAAAAAATGTTTTTTTTAATTAGAAATAAAGTACAGTATTTTTAATAAGTTTGTGTGAGCTTGAAAATCACCTTTCAGTCCTTATGTGATAATAGGCTCTAATGATGTAAACCCAAATCAAGGTAATGGATCTAGAATTTTAACCACCTATTTAATTCATTTCATATTACACCCGAAATTTTAGAAGAGAACGTAGGAACCCTACTCACATTATACGTTTACAATTTGTATTACAAATATGTTTATTTTTGTGAAAACGAACACACAGAAAACAAAAGAAATCGAGTTTTTGTTTACAAAACAAATATTGTTGTTGCGTAACATTACCTACTTTTCATTACGCAAAATGTATTTGTATCAAATTATTTAATTTCTTCACAAATTGCTCAAAAATAATTTATTCTTTAATGGAATAAAGAAAAATACATCTTTCTAACAAGGCTGATATTATTTACGGAAGTAAAGCACTTCCTTCTTCAGACTGCACTCTAAAACTGAACATAGAAAAATCACTTGGGCAGTAAAGAAAGGAGATCGCCTTTTACTTTCCACCAATCAGGGATCAGCACTAATTTTAAGTTCACTTTTCTCCCCTGGTGCTGCCCTCCCACGGGCTAGC